>JAQQSW010015381.1:0-11900 GCA_028646575.1 Pseudocheirus occidentalis | reverse complement strand
GGCCTGGCCCACCATTGTCTATGGTCTCCAGGCAGCCTCCAGCAATTTCCCACCCTTAACCACTCATTACTGGAGTCTGATCTCATCTTGACTCCTAAAGACCCTCCCTACTGGAGTCTGACCTCATCTGACTCCTCCTGAAGACCCTCCCCAGGCTCCTCCTCTGGACCACCCCTAGATTCCTCTGTATATAGGACCCCATCTTCCCTCCAGCTATGAGAGCACCATGGGATAGCTTAGCACAGACTTGTGTGTGAGAGAGCCGTAGAATAGCTTAGCAGAGACTGGATCCTTAAGAGTCTACCCCATATGGCGAACTTGAACATTCAATAAACTTTTTCTTTGGCTGAGAAGACTTGAGTGGAATTCTTTCTGCAGGACCAGGCATGTTTGTACTTTGGGGTCTCAGGCAGCCCTAACCCTCTTTGGGTAACCTCTTCAAGGTAATGACCAATCCTGACTATCAAAGAATGGTGATGAAGCATGCCTCCCCATTGAGTGAGGGGATCTGAATGGAGCATCTGCTGCCAGACATGGTCAACACATCCATTTTTTTTTTTTTTTTGGTTGTTACAAGAGAAGCTTCTATTGGTATAGGCTAGTATTGGGAAATAAAATTTTTTTTTTAAAGAAAAGCGTTGTGGAGCATTTTAAATGGTATTGAGCATCTAAATATGTGCATGGGACTGTAGAGACGGAGACAAGAAATGTAAGTAGTTTCTGCTCACAGTGAGCTTCAAATCTACTGTCAAGTAATCATGCCATTTTAGACCTGTTAACATTGCTTTTGGGAGCCATAGTATGGAGGTGCCATCTTAACTTCCCTTTTCAGATATCTTTTGTAGTCACATAATTTTCACTTCCAGATTTATGCTCCTCCACTCCTACCTAATTAACATATCAATTTTGTGAGACAGAACAAATTTCATACTAATAGGAGTCTCCTTTTCCACCCTCCAGTGCTGAAGCATTTGCATGAGGCCATAAGCCTTTCACTGTGGCTCTGCCCAAACCTTTGTTAGTAGCTTGGCTCTCCATTGTCAGTCTGCTTCCCACCCTTGAGCCTGTCAAAATATCTATACCCAAATCAACTGTTACCTGACCTCATTAACTCTTCCTGAAGACCCTCCCCAAGCTCTTCCTGTAGACCACCCCTAGATTCCTCTTATAACCTTTATGTATACAAGACCCTATCTTGTTCCGGTGTGTGAGAACCCCATAGAACTTTCTAGCACAGACTTCCTCTGTGTCCAATACAAGCAAACTTTTAATAAACTTTGCTTTTCTTTGGCTGAGAGAAGACCTGAGTGGAATTCATTTGGCAGCACCCAGCGGGTTGGTATCATCCCCACCCCCTAGTCCCCGTCTCTGAAAAGAGAGAAAGGGGATGTATTTTCTCATTTCTGGAACCAAGTTTGGTGATTATAATTGAACAGAATTCAGTTTTTCTTTCTTGTTCTTTTTCTTTGTATGTCTGTAGTTATTATGTATGTTGGTTCCCCAGATCTGCTTGTTTCATTCTGAATTCATTCATTCTGTTTCATTCTGAATTGGTTCTTATAAGTCTCCCCCTGAGTTTCCAAATTTGTCATATTTGTTGTGTCTTTAAAGGCACAGTGATATATATTACATGTTACTTGTATACAACTAATTAGTTTCGCTATTTTCTAATCAGCAATGACTGAGATTGTAATTCCAAGTTTTTTAAAGAATGACCACAGTCTGGATAGAGGTTTTTAGGAGCTTTTAATAATATTTAAATTTAGCAGTTGAAGAGCTGAGCTGCCTCAGGGCCAATTAAAAGAAAGAGAGAGCAGGCCCAACACAGGAAGTGCAGGCTCTTATATACCATCCTACCCCAACTGAGCTGTTAATCAACATAATTGATTATCAGACCAACCACTGGCCAGATGCAAACAATTCCTTGGCACTCAAATCCTGGTGTTGAAGAAAGAAACAAGCAAGAAACAAACCACCTAGGCTCACTCCTAGGCCAGCCCATCTACCCCAATCCCAGGTCCACAGCCTAACCAGTTCCTGTCTGATGAAGTGTAGGCTCTGGGACTCCCCTGCCCCCCTTTTTGAGCTCTCCTTGATTCTTTGAGGTCCAGGCTCTGGGAAAGTAAACCTTCCCAGGGAAGACATTTGCCTGCAGTCATGAGCCTTAAGTTGTGGCTCTGCCCAAGTCTTTAGCCCCCTTTTGTTCCATCTGCTTCCTACCCTTGAGACTATCAAAATATCAATCCACTCTTGCATTGACCTCATCATGGCCACTTCAAAATGTTCATAATATTGCAAAGAGGGAAAAATTCTAAAAGAATGAGAAAATATCACATATGATATTGTTTACAAAGATAGATGACCAGGAAGGTATTAGTAACTATTGACCCATGTACCTGCTTTTTGCCTATTTAAAATCACAGGTTCATATATACACTGAAGATACCTTTGATGAAACATGAGAAGGGAACAGGCAGGCTTTCTCACATGTTTCTCTACAGCAGATCACATCTTAACAGCTATATAATTGACTGAGATGTAGGGCAAATACAAAAAGAATTCTTGTTGGGTTGGGTCAATAAGAAAACAACAGAATTGATTGAGCAAGCAGGTTAGCCACGTCTCTAGGGGAATTAATGGTTGAGCCCTGAGTAAGTCTGAAAGTTCCAGAGCTGAGGATAGAGATGTAGAACATATCCCTGCACATATGTTGAAAGGCAGCAAAGGGGCCACTAAGTGGTGCAGTGAACAGAACACTGGCCCTGGAGTCAGGAGTACCTGAGTTTGACACAGCTGTGTGACCTTGGGCAAGTCACTTAACCCCAATTGGCTTGCCTTGCCCCCTCCAAGAAAAAAAAAAGGGCAGCAAGACAGGAGGAAGGAATATTTTCTCTATCCCCCCTCATCTGTCCAATTCATTGGAGCTACTGGACTAAAGAGCCATTCATCCACATACTCAATCTAGACAGACACAAACAACTTTGTTTTTCTTTTTGCTGTTACCGCTGTATGTCCTTCCTTCTCAAAGAGGACCAGGACATCAGGAAGGTGATGCCAAGACATGTAAATGAATTGGATTTAAGTGAGGGAGCCTCCAAAGTCATCTGGGTCCAGTGGCAAGATCTCAATCAGGACTTTCGGAGATGGCCCAGGATGCACTGGTGAACCTCGGTCTTTTCAAGCTAAGGTCTTTAACAGGTCTCAGTTTGACTGAGGCAAAGTCGATTTGATGATTAAGGACTAATGAGAAATGAAGCAAAGATGGCCTCTAGGGGCAAAAAAATATCTGGGAGGGAAAGACCCTCAGGGTTTCTGACCAAAATAGAAATAATTGCCATTTACATTCATTTTGAGCCAACCTGGGCCCAAACAATGACCAAGTAGGGCTTGGTCTGGTTCTTATTATTGGTCAATCAATGAGAGCTAGTGTGATTTGGTGAGGCAGAGTGATTTGGGATTTAGCTTGGTCTTTAAAAGAAAAAAGTTTCAGAGATTAAAGATTTACATTACTTTTGGGCAGAATACCTGTTAGGTAAGGGTGTGATACCCTATATGGACCTAGGGGAAAAAAGAGGGAGGAAGAAAGGGAGAAAGGAAGGAAGGAAGGAAGAAGAAAGAAGAAAGAAAGAGAGAGAGGGAGAGAGAAAGGTTTGGTCACTAGTGGGCAGTTCCTTTTCTACTCATAGAGGCTGCTGTTTGTCCTTTATTCTCTAAGAGTACCTGATATCAGGAATGTGATGCCGTGTTGATCAATATCTATCCATTAATATATCTTGATCCATAACTATATGATGTTCATTTGATTCACTATATTGAAATAAAGCTGTAAATTCTCTCCTTAATTACAAATTTATCTTCCACGTATAAACTAAGCTCATAGAGGACTCTATGATAGGTGTTAGCATAGAGATGACTTCATTCAGTGATCCCAGGTTATCAACATGAAGCAAGATATAAACTCAGGAGAAAAATAGGGGCCAAAGGCATTTGTGCTAGATATCCTTAAGGAAAATGGAAAAGTCCCAGTGGAAGAAGATCCCTTTTAGTTAGTGAGAAGAAGCGTGGTATAATGGAGAAAGGGGCTGGATTATCTCCAGTTCTGATTTATATCTGACCACAGGATCCAGATAGCTCCAGAGGAGAGAGTGAGGCTGGTGAGTTTGCGGAGCCCTTCTTCACTCAAATCCAATTCAGTTGCAAGTTGTGTCATCATCTCCCTGATGCTGTGGTCCTCTTCCAGAATGGGGGACAAACCACACAGTCACAACAATGGATAGAGTCATTGAACTTTGGAACTAGGAGTGATCTGGATTAAAATTTCATCTCCAATACTTCTCTAGCTGTGTGACCAGGGGCTAGCCCTTTAACACCCCTGAGCCTGTTTCTTAATCTACAAAATGAGGGAAATTACATCTATCATGCCTACCTCACAGGGTGGTTGCAAGGGTCAAAAGAAATTGCACATACAAAGTGCATTGCAAACCTTAATGGGTGATGCTAATTTCAGCTGTTATTAGCAATCTCTCCTGTTTGTGGATACCATATTACATTAAACCTTGGGATACTGCAAAGCTTCCTCATTACTATCTGCAGCTTAGAAGAAAATGCTCTAACAATCAACACAGCAAAAACCAAGTAGATGAAGCCTGCACATTGCCCTGATTATCAGATGTAATTGAATGTATGGTCCCTTAGGTTAGTCCATCAGTGTCTCTATGTGGGGTAAGAACTGCAGATGGGCGATGACCCAGGCTCAGAATTGAATTAAGAGGAAGGGAGTGAGCTACGCCGCACCGGGGATATTATACAGTGCTTTCAATGAAATCAAACTGCTTCCTGCTGCCAAAGCACATCTCTTTTTAATGTCAGTATTCTGATGATGATGTTATAGGTTATTATAACAATAATAACAACTAATGGGCCCAGTGGGCCTGGGGTACTTGCCCTCCTTCTCTGCACCAACAGGCTGGGCTCTCTAATCTCTGATTTCACAAATGTAGACAAAGCTTAATTTTGGGGGTGGGGAATGAGACTTGTCCAAAAGAGACGGGTGAGACCCTCTTTTCTCATACTTTAGTTCTTTATGCCACCATCCCAGAACCCTAGGAAAACTCACCTAGAACTTAGGTTTAGAACTTAGGGTCTCCTCAAAAGGGGTGAGTGGAAAGGTACTCAAATCATGAATAGAACAGCTACTTTTTCCTTCACACTAAAGAAAATTTAATATAAGAAACTCACAAATATGCATTAATAAAGACAAAATAGCATATAGTAAACTATTAGTACTATGAAATACTCCCAGCAGATTAAGACTTGAAATCATACAAGTATAAAGCAGTTTGCAAATTGTCAAATTGGTACTTCACATTTTACCTCAGCTCTGCATCCCTTCCCTCAAGGTCCATGCCTTTTAGTGAGTCAAGTTGGGGATTGAGCTTATCTTTCTCTTGGTAGCCATCTTCCTCAAGAAGCAAAGGAATGATTGCTGGGGACTCCTCATCCAAAAGACAATGGAGAGATGCTTGGTGGGTGTAAGTGGGCTTCAGTGGGATCATTTAAAAATCAGAAGAGTATTCAGCACCTAACACAATGCTTGGCTAATAAATACTTGTTAGTTGACACAAAGGCACTTAGTAAAACTTACTGATTTGTACATAAACCATCACTTGGGGAAGGAAATTGGAAACCACTCTAGTATCTTTGCCAAGATAACCCCAAATGGGATCAGGAAGAGCCGGACATGACTGAAACGACTAAATAAAACCATTACTGTTCTATATGAAAAAAATGAATATGGAGAAGACAGAAAAGCAGAGGAAGACTTTTAGAACCTCAAAAACAACACATGCAACCATGACAACAATAGATATGGTAAGAGCAACAACAGTAAAAACCTCCGAAACAGAATGCTGTGTAAGCATAATGATCAAACTTGGTCTCAGAGAAAAGAGGAGAAACGAGTAGAATCAAGAGAATGTTGTACGCAGTAATAGCAATATTGTCCAAAGAACAACTGTGAATGACTCAATTATTTTGAGTATTATAAACACTCAAAACCATACTATACATACCTGTATTTATCAGTTCTTTCTCTGGAGGTGGACAGCATCTTCTTCATAGGTCCTTTCTTCTGAGGCAGCCTTTGAATATGTAGGAGTTAATGCCTAAACTTCCCAAAGATTAGGAAGCTGACCACTGGTTGAGAAAAATTCAGACATAAATATGCAGGTTTTGTTTGCATAGGCAGCAATATTTGAGTTAATTAATGAGTTGTTAAAAAAAAAAAAAAGACTTCAGCTGTATATCTCTTGCTGTAACACTTTTGTTATGATGTACTTCCTTAAAAAAGAATTGGCCCAGTAGGGGCTTAATAAATATTCGTGAAATGGATGAATGAATGCTATTCCTCTTGGCCTCTCCATACCCCTTGCAGTCCGCTGGCCGTCACTTTTTTGTTATTTCTCTTTATAAGGCGCCCTCTTGTGTCTGACTTCAGATAAAACCATCCACATTCTTTTGCTTCACTTGGAGTACCACCAGGTCCTCTTGCTGGAACTCTTATGTTTGGGATCGAATTTTTAGCACCCTGTCTTATCCCATAAAAATGGGATTTTTGTCATTCCATGTTGGTCTTTCCCAAAGACAAGGAATGGGTTTTAGGTGAGACGTAGGAGTGGACTCCACTCAAGTGCATCACCTGTAGGACCTGGGTTTGGTCAAACAATTACAGTACATCTCCATCCTTTAAAGAAATGGCTCTGTGCCATTCACAAGAACAGTGTTCAGTTGGAGAAACGCCAAGTTACTGGTAATTTGTGGTGTTCTGGAGCCAGTTCAAAGAGATTGTGGAGAGCTGATGGTTAAACCAAGCACCTTAGAAATGGCAAAAGCTACAAACTAGGGTTTGATTTATTGTTTTGTTGATTTATTGATGAGAAACGAATGAAAGAAAAGGCTAAGAATGCAGATTAAAAATTTTTTTTTTGCTTTTTGGAGGGGGAGCGCAAGGCAGTTGGGGTTAAGTGACTTGCCCAAGATCACGCAACTAGTAAGTGTTAAGTGTCTGAGGCCAGATTTGAACTCAGGTCCTTCTGACTCTAGGGCTGGTGCTCTATTCACTGCGCCACCCAGTAGCCCCCAGATTAAACCTTTTCTAAAAATTGATTTGTTTATTTACTTTTAGTTTACAAGATTCAGTTCTACAATCCCTTGAGTTTCACATTTTCTCACCTCCTTCTCCCCCCCTCCCACCATGGTGGCATGTAATCAAGTATAAGATCTGCAAATACTTTCACACTGGACATTAGTCTGATTGTATAGAAGGGTTGTAACCAATGGAATGAACCAATGGGAAAAAAGAAACAAATCCAAACATGGAAAAGAACGCTAGCATGTAGATTGCTTCAGTCTCCATTTAAACTCTATTCTTTCTAGATCTTTCTCTGAATGTAGATATCTCCTTCCATTTTGAGACTTGTAGAGTTGTCTTATAACTGTGTGTTGCTGAGAAGAATCTGGTTTATCAAGGATGGTCATCACATATACAATGTGTCTGTGATTGTGTACAAATTTTTCCCGATTCTGCTCTTCTCACTTAGCATCAGTTTGTATAAATCTCTGCAGGTAAATATGAAGTTCATCTCCTCCTCATTTCTTATAGCACAATAGTATTCCATTACATTCATCAGATTAAACTTTAAAAGTGTGTTGTACTTATATTTTTTTCCCTCAGAGAGCCAGTTGTAAAAACACATTCTGGCTAGTAAACCTAACATTCTATTTCAGACTCCCCATATAGAGGAAGACCTGGTACAGTGAACAGTATGGTATAGGTGTCATAGGACCTAGGTATGAATCCTGACTTGATACTTAGTGCTACAAAGATGATTTAGAGTAAATCATTTAGCCTTCATGGGATTCAGTTTCCTCATCCAGATTATGCTAACATCTCTTCTATCTGGAAAGATCACAGCCTTTTGGATTTCCCTGCTCTGTTTTATTCTTTAAATGAAGGTTCAGAATAAGTTAATGAAAAGGAAGATTCATGAAATAGGATGTCATGTTAGCTATTGTACATACTGTCTTTGTTGAATTTCTATATATCCTCACCCAAAAGTCACTTTTACCAGGAAGCTTTTATGTTCTTTGTGTGGCACCCAGGGTCCCAGAGAGAGATTGTGAGAAAATGGCATTATTCTAGGGTAGAGGATGCCAAATCTTGGTGTGTTATGAAGTTGGGAACATTTCCCTGGGGCTCAGAGAGCCCCTTTTATAAGAGAGAGAAAGGTTCACCTCTACACTCCTCCAACCAACCCAGGAATCCACAGAGGGATCCTCAGAATCCTTCAGAGATCCTATGATAGACTGGGATAGATGATGATGGGAAGGGAGAAAGTACAAGCTATCTTTGGAGGCTTCAGGGTAAATCTAAAACTCCTTGCTTAAATCCTTCTTGCTGCCTGAGCTTAGTATGAGCCTTCCCTGGACCTGTGGCTGTGCCCAGCTTGAAAGTGAGTAGACAAAAGCACCTTCAATATGTACTGGGGAGGGTCCAGCTGGACACTAGTGGCAAGAGCCCCTGAAGGAGAAAAGCCATGGGCAAAATCCAGCCTACATCATCCCCATTGCCAATAGTGGAAATTCAAGCCTCTGAGGGTAGATAGTAGCAAGGGATGGGAAGGATCCTAGACAGAGCCTATAGCAGGGTTTGGTCCAGAAGCTCTTAAACAAGAAGCCCATAGGCAGAGTCCAGCTTTTAGAAGCACTGACTTGCTCTGTGTCCAGTACAAGCAAACTTTTAATAAACTTTGCTTTTCTTTGGCTGAGAGAAGACTTGAGTGAAATTCACTTGGCAGGACCTGGCATGTTGGTATTTTGGGGTCTTGAACACCCCCATACCTCAACATTTTATGGTATACCGCATCAGAACTATAAAGATAAAAAATCTCTTTGTCATAGGGGATAAATATCTGGAAGAAGTGAAGTAAAAAATCATAAAATGAGAACTCTATGAAGAAAAAAAAGGCAAGGAAAATCAACACTTTAGAACAAACAGTAGAAAACTTCATCCAAGAAATGAATGAACTGAAAAATTTGAATGGATCAAACAAAAAACAATGACCCAGTTATAAACCAAAAATATTAAAAACAAAATTAAAAGATCTAAAAGAAATATCAGAAATATAAAAAACAACTGACCCCTCCTCCCCAATAAGTCAAGAAGAGATAATCTAAGAATTATTGAACTATCTAAACATTATGATCAGAAAGAAAGGGTCTGGATACTCATTTCAAGAAATGATAAATAATAACTTCCCAGAATTCTTAGAAACAGAGAGGGAAAAGTCAAAATAGAAAGAATATTCTTTCTATTTTGCTAGGTGGCGCAGTGAATAGAGCACCAGGAGTCAGGAGGACTTGAGTTCAAATTTGACCTCAGACATTTAATACTTTCTAGCCATGTGATCTTGGGTAAGTCACCCCAAATGCCCTCCAAAAAGAAAAAAAAAAGAAAAAAATATACTGGTCACCTCTGAGAAGAAATTCCAAAATGAAGATTCCAAGGAATATCATAGCCAAAGTCAAGATTTTTCAGGTCAAGTAAAAAATACAAGCAGCCAAAAAAAGAATTATGGAGCCACCAAAACAAACAAACAGACAAATCACACAAGACTTAGTAGCTGCCACTATAAAGAAGAGGAGGCCTTGATATACAATATTTCAAAATTCAAGTGATAATAGGTTTAGAACCAATGACAATCTATCCAGCAAAACTCAATATAATCCTATGGGGGGAAACGCGACTTTAATGTTATATAATAGAAGATTTCTAAGCAGTTTTGGTAAAAAAGGATACAGCTGAGTAGATATTTCAAAATGGATATGTAGGAGCCAAGAGACACAGAAAAATATACCTATCTGTTCAGTTGAAAGGCAACATGTGGGGTTCTAGTGTTTACATGGTAAGAGGAGAAAAAGAAACAAAAGTCTCTCAGAACCCTAATATCTTTAAGGATCATAGTGAATGGTTAAAATGGTTGAGGGTGTGTAGGTAGTTTTCATTTTAATGGTCAATGAGAAGCCAAAAATTGGAGCGACAGAGACTATTATGGGGGAGAAAAGAGGAAGAAGGAGAGGGAAATCACATTGTACACTAGAGCTGTGCATAAGATGAAAAGAATACAGTCATAGAGGAAAGGGTAGATGGACTTCACCTTTATTGGAATCAGAAAAACGAAGATTGCAAACAATCACACCCACTCATACACACCCACGCTCATATCCATGAAGACTTTGGTACAGAAATACATTATACTCAAAAGGAGAATTAAAAACGGAGAGGGATCTCCAAAAGAGATGGCAGATAGGTAAGGGAATAGTCATAAGCAAAACAAGTTCAAATGTGAGAGAAAGGAATGTGAAGAGGATTAAAAGTAAAAGAAAGAGTAAAAATCTGAGACCCAGGCTGGGGCAAGACCAAGAGAGGAACTACAACAGAGAGTAAATAAGGTCTTTCACTTATAAAAGCAAAAGTGTCAGGCAAACTTCCTTTCTTCTATCACCTTATTTGTAAAGATGACAGCCAAGAGAGGAAAAAAATGCAAGATGAGGATGGAGGTGTTTGGGTTGAAAAATACCCTTTATCCTTAATTTAGTAAAAAAGTAAACACAGAGATGTCTTAGGATAAGAAAAGGAGTTTATTCTCTTCCCTGGGAGAAGAGGGTGGTTTGCCCCATGAGTCAATCATGGAGAAGATTTCAAAGGGTAGAATCAGAATTTATAACTTAACCTCTTTCCTGACTGTTTCGTCTCTCATTGGTGGAGAGGCACACCTTACCAAATTCTTCCCAACTGGGACAGCAAGAGAAGAGAGGGGGGAGGGACCTACCAAGGCGGGGAAAACAAAGGAAGGTAAAAGTGATTGACAGCAGCCATGGAAGGAGGGAGAGAAAGGGAAGGTTAACAACTCCAAATTGAGAAGTTTTCACTCATTCTACACAGAAGGAAATACACAATTAACAATTATATCTGTGAATGTGAACAGAAAGAAAACAAAAGAGGACCGCAGAATGTATTAGAAAGTAGAGTCTGACTAGATTGTTTAAGAAATACACTGGAAACACAAAGGTTAAAGTGGGGGGGAAAAGTCAGACCCTGGAGCAAAATCTGTTACTTAAGAGCTTAACTCAATAAAGCCCTGGGGTAGCAATAATGGTTTCCGATAGGTCTGCAGAAAATACAAAGATAAAAAGAGATAGGTGGGAAAATGGTGTAATGCTTAAAGGCATAGCTAATGAATCAACAGGAATACTTACTATCTGTCAACCTAATTGTAGAGTTTCTAGATACTTAAAGGAAAAGTTAAGAAATAGATAGGGTAAAACCAATAATAATGTAAATCAACTTGAGGACAAGAACAAAGGGATAGGTGAAGACAACAAGGCTATTAACTTTGCCTTAAGTCTTATTCTACATTCTTGACTTTATGCCAGTTAGCAACAAAAGCTACGGTCTTGATTCAGTATTCCTGTCTGCAGCAGCTTCCCTAGAGTCTCTTTATAGGAATACTTTCTACTTTGAGAAGACTTCTCTTTTCTCTTGTATGAATTTCCTAGGAAGTTGACTTTAAGATTTTCTGAGAATGTGACAGTGGGAAAGGGCATCCAAAAGATCATAGTTGGTTATCCATAGTTAAATTGACTCAAATCAAGAGAACCAGGGGAGGGGAATCTGCCTTGGGGCCACGTGTTGTAGGCCAAGACTTTCAGGGTCCTTGGCCACATTAGCTCCCCAGTTCTACAAAGGTCATTAGGCGGATATGCAAGGAAAGTATAATCTTTTTGGGTGGATGCTCTCAATCTAAAGAAAGTACTGAGTTAATTTGCAAGTCTTGATTGTA
>JAQQSW010015380.1:0-11900 GCA_028646575.1 Pseudocheirus occidentalis | reverse complement strand
TATGTCCACTATGAAGATGTCCTGTATAATCACACATCCACAACCTGTATTGAATTGCTTGTTCTTCCATGGCAGGGTGGGTGACAAAGGAGGAATCGAAAGAATCTAGAATTTAAAGCTCTGCAATACCTGCAACTAGGAATTAAGATATACAGGGGCTGGGGTAGGGAGACCCTCCCTGCCCTACCAGAAAGTAAGAGAGCAGATCAGGGGAGGGGCTTTACAGTGAGATCCCTGTTTTGGGGTTGGGGTAAGGGAAAGATGGGGAGAAAATTTGTAATTCAAAAATCTCATGAAAATGATGTAAACAAGAAACAAATAAAACAATTAATTAAAAAATTAAAAAAGAAAGATAAAGGAAATCAGTAAGTTTTGTTGCCAGATGTGCTTTTAATCATTATCACATTATATTGGTTCATAATAATGATAATAATAAATTAAGAATATATTATTACATCTTTTTAAATAGAAGACCTCTAAAACTTTTAGTATAACCCCATTACAGAAAAAATGTTCGCTGTTTGTTATGGTCACTAATTTAAAAAAAAAAAAACCTAGAACATTATGAAAATAAAGAATAAAATGATTTTGGGAATTCCCGTGATTCCCCAGGACTTCTGATTTATTATTCCCAAATTCTGAAGATTAAAATCCGTCAGGAATCTTGAAATACTACTTGGTGCTAAGTTCTGCTTTTTCTATGCAACTGAAATACTGCAAGTACTATCAGCACACCTCTATATTCAGTGGCCAGAGGAAAAGCCTTAAATGCCCTACTCTAGTTAGGGCACAGGTCTTACATGTTAAGAACAAAACTCAGACACAAGTGTCCCAAAACAAAAATGATAAGCAAGAATTGACAATGTAATCTCTCAAGTGGGCTTTTTGTTCTCACTCACTTTTTTATTTTCTATTTCTATTCTAATTTCTATTTTCTTACTCAATTTTTCTATTTCTAAATCATTTCTATTAACCAAAGCAGTTCTTTCATGAATGTAGTATTATTATCATCATAGTTCTTTTTTGTTGTTATTATTTATTTGTCAGCAATTTGTCTTTCCCTCCCAATTACTGCCCAATTGAACAATAAAAACAAATAGAAATTCTGAATCACTCACAACAAATGAAATACATTGTTTTACATGTAATTATCTATATCTATGTCAAGATAGAGAGATAAACACAGATAAATAGATGATAGATAGATAGATAGATAGATAGATAGATAGATAGATAGATAGATAGATGATGGATAGATGGATGGATGGATGGATGGATGGATAGATAAACACAGATAGATAAACATAGATAGAGAGATAAACACAGAGAGATAGATAAACACAGATAGATAGATAGATAGATAGATAGATAGATAGATAGATAGATAGATAGATAGATGATGGATAGATGGATGGATGGCTAGATAAATAAACACAGATAGATAGATAGACAGACAGATGAATAGATTGATAGATAAACATATATATGTAAAACATTGTGGGGATTTGATATATATGTCATATATATATATACATAACTATAGTTATATCCATATGCATATATATATTTAAATACATGTCTCTTTTTAGATTTAAAGTCCATCTCCTCTCTGGCAGGAGGTGAGGAGGCATGCATACATTGCCACAGTTATTAAACAACAAAATATTGAAGTCCCAAAGACCTTTCTTCCCCCACCCCCCTTATTACACAAAAGGAGAAAAAAGTTCAATTTCAATAATTTGTTTTTCATCCATTACTGGAATAAAGCTGAAAATGGCAACAATTAAATAAAGGAAAGCCCCTCTCTGTCATTTTTGTGAACATCATTATTAGCATTCAGTGTATCTGGCTCTATGCTAAACCAGGGTAAATCCAGAGATAATCCTTGCCCTCAAGGAAGTAATGCTATATCTAGAGGAGGCATGTGAATGCATGTGAAGTGCACACAAATACAGAAAACTGAAGAACAACTAGCAATGAGAAATACAAAAGTATAACCATGATATTACAGGTATCTATCTGACTACGCCCACAGTGTCTTAAAGATCAAGGGAGGTCTTAATTTTAATTTGGAAGAACAGCACAGAGACAAGGATTTGTTAATCCTCAAACTCCAGTCTAGCATGACTTCTATACAGTGGCATAAATTTAAATTCTATTCTTCCAAAGCAAAAGTTTTGCAAAAGGATCTTTTTAAATCTTTATTTACAAAATAAAGATCACGGGGAGAAAAAGATCTTCCTTTGATCACCTTTCTTCTCCCCCTCCCTCACCCCATACTACTTCTTGCCTTCAAATTCAAGGACACTTAATATTAATCTCAATGAAGGAGAAAGAAAAGACCATTGGCTTCCTTGCATTAATTCAGCTTCCTTTTCAAGACTTTTCTACTTTCTCTCCATAGACCTGAGCATTGTAAGAAATCAGAATCATACTATCTTAGAGCTGAAATTGTTATCTAGAGTAATGTTTCTGAAACTTTCTGGTCTCAGGACCCTTTTACACTCTTAAATATTATTGAGGACTACCCAAAGAGTTTTGTTTATGGAGGCCATGTCTACCAATATTTACTTTAGTAAACATTTAAACTGAGAATGTTTCATATATTTAATTGATTGTAAAACAACAGTAATAAATCCTTGTTAACATAAATACTTAACATAAATATTTTATGAAAAAATGACTTTATTTTCCAAAACAAAAAAAATTTAGTGAGAAAAGTAGCATTTTTTTACATAGTTTTGCAAGGATCTTTAATATCTGGCATAGTAGAAGACAGCTGGATTTTCTTATATGCTTCTTCATTCAATCTGTCAGATATGTTGGTTTGGTTGAAGTTTTTAAGAAAATCTGGCCTAACACATATGTAGATGGAAAAGAGAGGAGTATTGCAACAGGTAAAAAAATAATTTAGTATTACTATGAAAATATTTTTGCCACACAAACCCTCTGAAAGGGTCTTGGGGACCCCCAAGGATCTGTAGAACACACTTTGAGAACCATTGACTTAGTCCAGTCTCCTAAATTGGTGGATAGGATTGGACTGAATATGAGATTAGTTTAGTGAGATTTGTTCTCAGCAAACCTATGTTGACTCCTAAATGTAGTCTTTTCTAAAATATTCCTAAATCATTTGTTTAATTAATATGCTTGGAATTTCAGTGAAGATGAGCATCAAGCCGACCTACTTGAAATTCCAGAGATCAACCTTCTTTTTTGAAAAACTGATCATTTACCTGTCAGTAGTCTCCTAGTCCTCCCACTCTCTAAAATTTCTCAAAAATTACATATAGATCATGTGTACGTTTGGATCAGTGTTTCTGACGTTAAATTAACCTCAGGACACTTTAAATAAAAAAACTCTTCAGAAATTGAAAATCTGCTACCATAATAACAAGACATTTATATGACTTTTGAAGGTTACAAAACCTGAAACATATTATCTCAGTTCTCATAATAGCCCTGTGATTCATGTAGTAAAAGTATTCTTCTATTCTATGTATGAAGAAACTGAGAATCAGAGAAACTTATTTGACTAAGACACATACATGGAGGGCCAATTCATGGACAGCTGCTGCTACTGTCTTCTGGAGATGTCCACAAACTCACCTTGCCTATTTCAGAATGCGATTCTGTAATCTCTTTCATACTCGGTCTTATAATCTTTGGTACCATATTCTGCTCACTGGGCTTTACTGCCTCCAACTTCTAGTTCATCTATTATTCTTGGGTATCCCTTCCTCAGAAAAGAGTGACTCCTGATACTGCACTTTTAGCAGAAGCCTATAATCTTTTTTTTTAGCTCTTATTAGAAATAATAATAGTAATAGCAATAGTAATAAGAGAAACCTTCCTGCCAAGAAGAATCAGCAAAAAGCTTTCCCTGTATTTTTCTCTCAGAGCCTTGACTACTGGGACCTCTTATCTGCCTAGTAGGAGATCCTCTATCCCAATCGCCAAGCTTTTTGGCACCTCAAAGATAGATCCTGGAAAGTCGCTAATGTCTTTGGGTTTAATTATTTTCTTTGTACTCTTCTTTCTATTTCAGAGCTTAAACTTCTCAGTTAGAGACTTCAGCGTGGTTAATGGTAAGTATTCCATATATTTCACAAATTTTAATTTCTGAAGGTTAGACTATAAACAAGGTACTTATCATTTTCCTACCTAGTACTGAACAGCTTTGGAATTCTGGATTTTTCTGTTTTCAAACTTTTAGGTCAACCCATCAACAATCATTTATTAAGTGCTTACTGGGTACCAGGTACTATATTGGACATTGCATATACAAAGACATAAGTAAAATAGTCCCTGTCTTCAAAAAAAATTCTATTCAGAGAAATAAAATAAGAAAATGCAAATATATATGAAATATAAGCTAAGGGTGTAGAGGAGGAAAGCTGGAATTGAGGTGGGAATCAGAAAAGGCTTTATGTGGAAGGCACTTGAGTTGAATATTGAATAAAATTAGAGATTCTAAAGAACACAAGTAATCAGGAAGTCCATTCCAGGCAGGAGGGACAGTGGGTGTAAAGGCATGAAGATAGAATGTGGATTGTCATACATGAACCAATTTAGCTTGACTTTAGTGTTTGAAGTGGAGTAAGGTGTACCAAAGCTTGAAAGGCAGGTTGTGGCCATGGTGTAAGTGCCAAGAGGTTACAGGGAGCCACTGGAATTTACTGAGTAAAAGAGTCAAAGCTACACTCTAGGAAAATCACCTTGGCAGCTATGTAGTGGATGAATGGAAACAAGGAAAGCTTTGATGGAGATCACGCCCATTCTGGCAGGTAGATGAGCAGCTGGGAAGGGAAGCACAAAGAGGTCATATAAATCCCTAACCCAGGGGTCAAGATATGGCCTCTGCTACCTACTCAGTCATATTCCCAGCCCTTTCATACCCTTCATATGCAGATGCGGTCAAAGTCTGAAAGGAACAGTTGGTCTTGTAATTAACAGGATTGCAATTAAAGGCTTATAAAAACACTTTAAAGACTTCTGATTTAATCCTCTCTGAAGAATGCCCAGTTGCTAGAGAAGATGCTATGGGCCCTAGTGTGTTGTTCTGCCACCTACATGAAAACTTAGGCCTGAAGAGGGAAATTGGATATTTTGAGGATGGGGTAGAGTGACATTCATTTGTTTTAGGGGCAATGGATGAGGGGGCTTAATGAATACCTTTATTTGTGTTCAGAAGTGGGACAGGAAGAACAAACTTATTTTCTAGAGCTTTTAACAGGAGCTATAGGGTCTGTGAGGTGTTCATCTCTGGTACAAAAGCCTGCTGGGCCCTTCTCAGGACTGCTTATACACCTTTGGGTCCACCTCTTAGCCGACTCTCACCTGGGACTCCAAAAAGCCGTAGCAAGCACAGTGGCCAAACCCCAGTAAAACCATCTTGACAGATGGGCTAAACCAGGCTGAGGGCAACTGATAGGCCTCAAAATCACTGGTGAGTTAAGGACATGTCTACACCAAGCAAGTGAAGACTCCCCCCAATGGAATGGGTGGATGAGAACAGTTTGTTCTAAGGGCCATAAAGGCAGCTGAAGTAGGTGTTGTGGAGCACTTAGAGCCTGGTCAGGCATTGAAAACAGCAAGGTTGTGCACTGTATCCTGGGCCATCGCCAGTGGTCCTGACTTTTGTGTTGCCACTGAAAGAGAATGAAGCTGACACCTTTGTGCAACTCTGCTTCATTTAATTCAAGACCTTACCGCATGATGTGATTGGTCCTCTTCAAAAACTAGGTGACAGTGAGTAGAGTACCAGGCCTGGAGTCAGGAAGACTCATTTTTCCTGAGTTCAAATCTGGCCTCCCATACTTACTAGCTGTGTGACCTGGGCAAATCACTTAACCATGTTTGCCTCAGTTTCCTCAGCTACCAAATGATCTGGAGAAGGAAATTGCAAACCACTCCTGTATCTTCGCCAAGAAAACTCCAAATGGGGTGATGAAGAGTTGGACATGACTCAAACAACCAAACATCAAAAACCTTCTGCATCATGCTACTTTTTTTGGAGGGGGGAGAATAGGGCAATTGAGGTTAAGTGACTTGCCCAACATCACACGGCTAGTAAGTGTTAAGCGTCTGGGGCTGGATTTGAACTCGAGTTCTCCTGACTCCAGGGCCAATACTCTATTCACTGTGTCACCTAACCACTCCCATCATACTGCTTTTTTACCTTAACTAGCTGGGTGAGTTTAGAGAAGTTAATTTTTATTTCTCTGGGCCACAGTGCCCTCACCTGTAAAATGACAAGGTTGCACAGTCTCAAGGGTTCTTAACTTTTCAGTATCATATTTTTAACTGTATAAAATAAAATACATAGTATTAAAAAGGAAATCAATTATTCTGAAATACAGATGCATAAAGATGTCTTTTTTCATGGATCTCAGATTAAGAACACATGCTCAGACTAGATGATGGTCTTTAAATTTTGCTTCAAAATCCTTTGATCATAAACTGGGATCCATGTGACTGAATGACCTTTTGGCACTTAAAAGTTGGGGGAGGGAGGAGTTGGGTGGTTTAGAGGGATTGCTTTTACTTTCCTTCTCTTCCCCATACATAGGAAGACCAATATCCACTGGCTTCAATGAGTTTCATTTTCATTACTCCTGCAAGAGCTAAGTTCTTGAGAAAGCCTGGCACAGCAGAAAGAACACAGGCTTTGGAAATCCAAGGGGTTAGGTGCAAATCTTGTCTGCCTCACTTACTAGCTCTGTGACTTCTTGTAAATCACTTTCCTAATGTCTCCTCTGTAAAAGAATAGAGATTCCTTCCGTTGTTCCATGTAGAAGAGTGGGGACTAGGCTTTTAAGGTTGTTTTCAGCTCTAAATGAATGATCTTAGGTCAGGGAGGTATTGTAATTGTACGTTTGTTGTGGTTCAGTCCTTTACAGTCATGTTCTACTCTTTTTGTCCCCATTTGGGGTTTTCTTGGCAAATAGACTGGAGTGATTTGCCATTTCCTTCTCCAGCTTATTTTTTACAGATGAGGAAACTGAGACAAATGGGGTTAAGTGACTAGCCCAGGGTCATACAGCTGGTAAGTGTCTAAGACCAGATTTGAACTCAGGAAGATGAATCTTTCTGACTGCAGGCCTAACACTCTACCCATTGTGCCACCTCACTGCCCCAAAGTTGTACATACAAATCTTCAAAATCCCTGGAAGTTGAATCAGATCAAGACAATTGGGTGGCCAGTCATGGTAAGGAAGGCTTACAAAAGTAGTAGAAAATCTAGTGCCCTGCAGGAAGGAGTTTATAGTTTAGGCTTCAGCAAATCAGTGACTTCTCGTCTTCATTCCTCTCTTCCAAGTAGCATTATTCTTTTAAATGAAAAGTGCCTTTACAGGATGCTGATGGGGGGTGGTTAGCCATCCCTTCCCTGTCCCTCCTCCCTCCCACCCCACAAAATAGACCAAAAAGGAGGGACATGTACTTCCTGGGGGAATTCAGACCCAGTTTAAACTAGATATTGTTGACAGGGTATATCCTCAGCCACCAGCACCTGGAGAGGATGTGGTGCTGTGGACAAGTTCATGTTTGACAGACTGGGGAGATTCATCTGTCATCCAAGGTCAATGTCACCAAACAGACTATTCACCAGCTAAATGTGGTGCAAAGCCTCACCAAACTCCATTCCTCCCAGCCATATTGATAATCGAGGGGGAAAATTGAGGTGCCAGACTAGTGCTGCCCCTCTGGGTGCCTTCCTTTCCCAGAAAGCCTGGATGTACTAACCTAGCTTCTGTGCTGTATAACATGCGACTTATTAAAAATATGCCTTTCCTTCTTTGACAGCCAACTCCCACTATGAAATCCCCATCTCTTAATCTGAGAGCCTGAGCAGTACAGAGGAATAAGTATTGGAGACATGACCAGAAAATGTGGGTTCAGGTTCTAGGGCTCTGCTCCTGACTACCCATGAGACCATGGACACTTGACCCTTACGAACTTCAACTGTCCTTATCTATAAAATGGAGCTATTAGGACCACAGCCAGGTTGCTGTGGGTAAGTACTTTGTAAATCCTACAGTGCTGTAACATTCCAAGCTACTGTTGTACTTAATGTGGTCTATGCTTTGAACTATTATGGAGAAGCATAGGTTGCCAGCAGTGGGTTGTTGTTGTTTTTTTTAATGTAATATGAACTGCAGCTTCCCCCACTCCTCTGCTATCTCCTTTCTGTTGCCTGGTTTGTTTCCTGGTCTGATCAGTCCCTTACTTAGGTCTCTTAAGTAGTATATTGTGGACCTCCCTTCTGCCTCCATTTTTGTTCCTAATGGGTTTCTTTGCTATTGAATTCTGCAAAGCTGAGAACACACACACACACACACACACACACACCTCATTTTAAGGTTATATTTAGTGTCATCCCATTCAACATTTGTTGAATTGAATGCCTACTATGTGCTGGACACTGGGCTACATGCTGGGCTTATAAAGACAAAAGAGTCTCAGCCCTCAATAAGGTTAGATTTTACTAGAGGAAAAAAACATGTAACTCGATAAGCAAGTACCAAACATGTCTGCTATTCAGTGGCATTGTGTTACCCCCCACACAGAGCATAACACATCTGGATGGAAATAAGGGCTTCACTTAGCAGTCTGTCTGAATCCCTTAATGAGAATATTGAACTGAACTTTCTTTTGATTCTTCTAACTCATTAGTCAGACCAACTCCAGTCCTGCCAACACATTCTAATAATTCCCAATGACCTCCCACTTCCCGCATTAAGACTTCTGGGCCCAGAAAGGGGCTGATCTTATCCATGGGAAGAGTAACAAGCACAAGCAGACTGAGGATGCTAAGAGCAGGTGCCCAGGCCTAGGATGCTTACCATGAGAACTATATTTTTCTCTTTTCTTCTGCTATGACACAGAAATTTTGCTCATAGAAAAGTCAACCCTGAGGGTGTTAGCTTTTCTTTTGCTTTTCTATTATTATCTTTTGTTCTTTATAACACTCTCATTTCCAAAAACACACCTCCCCCCCCATCTTAGAGAATCATCTGTGAATAAAAAAGACAAAGACAGGAAAAAACAGTTTGCTAAAACTGACACATAAGTCCACAGCCCAACCCTCCCCACCTCCATCTCTGCAAAGAAGGTGGGAGGAAGATAAAGTGGGAGTTAGCTTTTCTTAACAAAACCAAAAATCGCCACCACAATTCCAGAGCTTTCCTGTAATTGAAAGCATCCTAAACCTTTCTGCTTAGTCATGATGTCAACTCATTGTACAAATGGTTTTTTTTGCCAAAAGTTGACTGTGTCATCTCCCAGAAAGAACAATTCACAAGTTAGAAGAAGTATACATTCTGAAAATACATTTCTACTTTTGCTGAGACGATCTTACACAGTTAAATCTTAATATTTTCATGTAAAAAATGAGACTTTGTACTAAGAGCAAAAAGTGTTATAGGAATACCAGTTGTTGTGGTTGTGGTTGTGGTTGTTGTCATTAACACACATTCTAACAGTGATTCTGATACAGGTTGCCATTCTTTTCTTTATAGTGTTAAGTATTTACACCTGTGGTGCTCTGGACAGGAAATTGTACTGAAGCCTTTTGGCAAGTTATGACGTCAGCCTAATCAAACATACTCTGCAACCACTTACTCTTATCCCCACCTGAAATATATTCCATTTCTGTGGCACTGTAGACAACCTTCTATTTGGAACTAGTTAGAAGAATGGATTCAGTTTAGAGTAGCAGTCACCACGTGAGAGAGAAAGAGAGAGACAGAGACAGAGAGAGAGACAGAGACAGAGAGACAGAGATAGAGAGAGACAGAGACAGAGAGAGAGGGAGGGAGGGAGACAGAGACAGAGAGAGAGACAGAGACAGAGACAGAGAGAGACAGAGAGAGAGACAGAGACAGAGAGAAAGACAGAGAGACAGAGAGAGAGACAGAGACAGAGAGACAGAGACAGAGAGACAGAGATAGAGAGAGACAGAGACAGAGAGAGAGGGAGGGAGGGAGACAGAGACAGAGAGAGAGAGCCATCTGTTGTGGCTATGTTACAGAAATAATCTTAATAGTTCAGTGAAATAAGATAAGGATAATTGACTCTCCAGTTTCACAAGGCAGGAAGGATTTCCCCCCACTCAGCATAGTACATTAGGTACATTACAAGGGGGTTTTCTGTGAAACCCGAGGCACTGACCATTGCCCTAGGAAGTATATCAGACTGAACTTGACAATAAAGAATACCTACTAGGTATGTCAGCACCTGTGTTCCTGACAGGGAGGAGTTATTGGTACTTTAGCTATTCCACCAGAAACAAGGGTTTTTCTAATAAGAGAACACACCTTGGTACTGAGAGTCAGTGTCCGAAGAATATTCCACTTGGAAGTGGAAAACCTTGGCTCAGTTCCAGGATACCAAGTTTACTGGCTAATATTACTTAACCCTTTCTCACATGGTTATTGGGAGGAAAGTGTTTAGTCAACCACAAAGCACTTTATAAATGAAGCGTTACTACTGTGCTTGCTTTTTAATGCAGGAATCCCCTAGGGGTGTGTGTGTGTGTGTGTGTGTGTGTGTGTGTGTGTGTGTGTGTAGTGTGTTTCTGATTCAAGAACTGCTTTTAATTTCTTTGGTGTTAGACTATCACTGGGGAGAGGGGAGAGCAAGGAGAATTTAAGAATTTTGTGTTCTGCATTATAAAATGGAAGAGGGGGCTCACCATTATTCTACACTGCCTAAGGAAACATCAACAAGTATAGCTCCCTTTCTGCTATTATTTTTTTCTGCCTTTTTTTTTGGAGTGGGGTTCACAGAATGATAGAGCTAGAGTTGTAAAAGGCCTCGGAGGCCACCTAGTCCAACACCCTCATTTTTACAGAACAGGAATTTGATTGAAGCTCAGAGAAATTAAGTGATTTCCCCCTGGTCTCACAGTAAGCATCAGAATTAGCATTTGAACCCAGGTCCTTTGACCTCAGAGCTAAGACGCTTTATTACTCTGTCTCATGACTGGAAGTTCAAATGAAGGGATCCTAAGTCTTGGTATATTAAAAGGAAACAGAATCTCAGGGGAGGTTGGTCAGACGTCACATCTGGAGCCACTTTAGTAAAATTCAAATTGACTTTCAGTTTTTACTTTCTCTCTCTAAATGAAGATTTTGACAGGAATACAGCCACTGTATCAGAATCACATCCTGAAATAAATCCTGTTTGAGGGATATGGAGAGTAGCACTTGTGGCTTTGAATCCCGGAAGCAGAAAGTGTGAAAGTTGGAAAGAACCCTAGAGATCACTGAGCCCAACCCTTCTTCTGGTACAGAGGGAAGTAAGGTCCATTGACACTCTGCTCTCCAGAAATGAAACTCCCCTCCACCTCCTCCCTACATAGCAAGCTCTCTGTGCTTGGCTTTGCAGGTGCTTTGTCTGCAGGGATGGGGGGGGGGGGAGTGGGGGTGGGAATGGTACTTGCACCTGTCCAGAAGGGAAGAGAAACAGGTTAGGAACTCATTTCAGCTTTTCTCTGGTTCTATTGATAATGACCAGGTCAGTTACCAGCAACACCAGCCCATTGCTCTGACACTCCCTAGTCCATTCCCAGCCCCCATCAAAAGTCCTTTTTATCATGCAGCCACACGGCCAGCTTTAAAAAGAAAATCCCGGGTGGCTAGGTGGCGCAGTGAACAGAGCACTGGCCCTGGAGTCAGGAGTACCTGAGTTCAAATCTGGCCTCAGACACTTAACACAGAAATTAGCCACGTGACCTTGGGCAAGTCACTTAACCCCAACTGCCCTCCAAAAAGCAAAAAAAAAAAAAAAAAAATCCCATGGGTTTTGATATCTAGTGAAGAAACTTCTATAATCTAGACAAGAGAACTAGTGAGATAGGGGGAAAATGTGTCCTTGAACCAAACACCTCATAAACT
>JAQQSW010015379.1:0-11900 GCA_028646575.1 Pseudocheirus occidentalis | reverse complement strand
GTGAATTACTCCCAAGGAGTCAACTGGAAGCAAGGAGCTAAGCCTTTGAGGTGCTAAGTGCCTTTAGTAGGTGCCAATAGAAAGGGGCATGGAAGATCTTCTGATTTCATTAACATTACAGCGGGAAGGACAGGGGAGAAGGTAATAAGCCTTTATTAAATACCTCTTACGTGCCAGGCACCGTGCTAAGAGCTTTACAAATATTTTCTGTTTTGAGACAAATATTATCTCATTTGAAGACAACTGGCAAATTTCCTGCAAGTCATTTCTTTTCCAAACTCATCTGAGCACTCCATTTTATAGATAGGAAAATTAAGGACCAGAGAGGAAAAGGAACTTGACTAAAGGCACAAATGTGTTGGGAAATTTGCTGGTGAAATCTGGATGAACTTCAGAAATGAGGTTAATACTTGAAAAACATGGAGACCAATCACACCACCATCCTGGTTTGTAGAGGCAGTGTTTATTGGGATATTTAAAAAGAAGGGCATTTTTGTCACTTTTTATGTTGCCGTTGAATGTAATCCAGTAACAACCCTGTTGCATTTGGGCAGAATTACTTTAGACCCATGTAAACCTTCTATGATTGGGCACACAGCTTGCACTTCTGTTGATAACTTGGTGAACCTCCCTTTACATGAGCATTTGTGTACTTTTCACCAGTGTGTTGACCCAGTAGAAAGGCAGCTGGTGTGTGTTTATGTGCAGTTGTGTGTCTTTGCCTACCTCTTCAGGAATCATAGTTACTGTGGCAGTACTTGATAGCTACCCCCCTCTTAGAGAGGGGCTAGTCTGTAGTACAGTATAATAAAACCATCAGAGCATCTGCTCATTCAACAGCCCTCCATCTGCCAATGCTCCTGCATCTGCTGTGTCACTGCTGGTTTAATTAAAATGGTTATTTGTGCCTAGTAAATTAAGGGAATTATTTTTGTTCTTATTTCTTTGGGTTCATACTTGTGGGTGAAGGCGTATTCTGCACCATCTCTCTGGACTTTGGTTTTGGAGGTTGAAGAAGTAAGGAATTCAGGTTGTCTTAGAAGATACAGTTCATTGTTCTGCTTCTAGCAATTCATACTGCAATGTAGAATAGGGATCTTTCCCCTTAAAACTGAGTAACTCAAGGTTGTATAGTAGGCCCTTTCTACTTTTCTTTCTGCAGTCTTGAAATGATCTCAGCCAAGGCTTCAAATATCACTTTTGTGTTGATGATTCATAAATTTGGCTCCAACCTCATTTCTCCTTGTAGTGCCAGTGCAACAGCACCCACTATCATGATAAAGACCAGGACTATAAATATCACATGACGTTCGATCACAAATTATGCCAAACTTTCTATATAAAGGAGAGAGCTAAATCATTTATTTAGACACCAGAAAACCGAATCCCCAAACCAGTAAGCCAATTTCATCATCATAGTAAAGAAATTGACAAGATATAATAACACTGAGAGCCACAGCATCTTTTAGCCTTCCCACAAACCAATACAAGATCAATATTTACTCTTAAACCTCTCTATCTCCTTGCCTCAACCTCTTCTCTCTCCCCCATTTCTCTGGCTCTGATTCCCCACTTCCTGTGGGCTCTGCTTCCCTTCAGCAAACTCCTTCCACCACAGGTTCCATGTGACTGCATTCAGTCTATTAGGGGGAAGAGTTTATCTTCACAGCAAGGAAGCTTGCTATGGGCTCTGCTCCACCCTTTAGCAAATTCCCTCCATCACAGGCTCCATGTGATTACATTTTGCCTGCTAGAGGGCAGAGTTTACTTTCAAAGCAGGGGAGGTCTTCAAATTCCCCCTAGGTCTATCAAGGTGTAGGGAAGATCTTCAGATTCCCATTCCCATTACACATTATCCTCCGAGCTATCGCCCCATATTTCTAACTGCCTCCCAGAACATGAAACTCAATATGTCCAAAACTGAAGTTATCATTCTTTCTCTTCCTGCCAGCTTCTCTGTTTCTACTGGTAATACCACCATTCTCCCAAACATTGACATGATCTCAGAATTATCTTTTACTTTTCTTCCTCTCTTATTTCTTTTATCTAGTCATTTGCCAAGTCATTTGGATTCTACCTTTTCAATATTTCTCTTATCTTTCTTCTGTTTTCCACTTCTACTGCAGCAGAGAAAGTAAAGGGGCCAGACAACAGTTCAGAAAGAGATCATAGGGGACTCTTTGCTTTCACTAGGCATAGCTGGCACTGATTGCCAACTCTCTTGCCTATACACAATTCTGGGTCCCAGTTTCAGGGTGGAGAAGAGCACTAGGGGTTGGTCACAGGGGAGCAGGGAGTCCGGTTGCAGTTCCAAGGCAATGAAAGCACTAGTACATGTGGCTGCAGGGTACCAGGGGCCCTTCCTCTGTCAAGACAAGAGTGCAGACCAGGAGAGTAGTGACCACAATTCTCCCAATCTCATACCACCTTGGAAGCACCAAAAATATGCAGACTTCCCACAACTAGCTCTGAAAATAGCGCATACTTTTTGTGCCTATAGTTTGGGATAGTTCCTCTCCATTCCAAGGTGAGCAGAGCCCAACTTCAACATAAAGTTCAAAGTCAAGAAACAGGCTGGGAAAATGAGCAGCCGACAACAACCACGAAAAGAACCTGACTGTAAAAAAACTGCTACAGTGACAGAGAAGACCAAGACATAAACTCAGAGGAAGACAGCAATGTGGAAACAGCTACAAAGACACCTCAAAGAAAAATACTAGTTGGACCCAAGCCCAATGGAAGGGTTAAGGAAAAAGATAAGAATGGTAGAGGAAAAACTGGGAAAAGAAATGAGAGTGATACAAGAAAATTTTGAAAAGAAAATTAATAGCTTAGTTAAAGAGGCACAAAAAATAATGGTAAGAAGCATAAAAATTCATTGAAGAACTCATTAAAAAGTAGAATGGGCCAAATGGAAGAGTAATCACATCGTCAGAAAGAGTACTCATAAATAAAATTAATCTTTACATTCCTATAAGGAAAGATAAGTGTAAATTCCAAGAACTTTATCCATATTAAGTCAGGTAAAAGGAGAGTTCACATAGACAGAAGGCAAGAATGTGAGTTGATTATGTTGGAATGATCTCCAGAAAGAATGAAGGGTGAGGTGAGGGATGCACTGGGAGAATGGGAAGGGTAGAGGTAAAATGCACAAAATTTTCTCACATAAAAGAAGCACACAAAGAAGAGCTTTTTACAGTGGAGAGGAGAAAGGTGGGGGGGGGGTAGGCAATCCTCAAACTCACCCTGGAGGTAATCACCACAGTTAATAATGCCTTTTCTCTGGCTTATTCTCAGAAAAGGAAACAGGCATAACTATGCAATCAAGAACTTAAGGTTCAGAAACTTCCTTTTCAGGCTTGCCTGCAAAAAGCACAGACAACTCACTGTATACTTCTCTGAGTGGCCATTTTCTGTTCCTTGGCTGACTGGGGGTGAGGGTGGAGGGTTGGTGGAGAGCATAAAGTGTTGCATTTTTATCTGAAATTTGAAGGGAAAAAAAGCATATAGAAAGAAAAGGAGAGTAAAAGGTTTTACAGCTCACTTTTATAGACCCCAGAAGGGATATCTTCTCCAAGAGTCTCTCCTGAACCTCAGTCATCAGGAGGCAGTCCCATTCTCTGAAGGGTAATCAGTAAGGTGTCAGTACACAAGTCCACTTCCGTGAAATGTACCCTTCAGATACTTGCTAACAAGTTCATACTTTGTAATTCTCATTAAATTTGGTGGGAGGAATTCATCCAATTGATCAGAAGCTATCAGCCTGGCTAGTATGACAGAAAAAGGAAAATGACAAGTATTAGAGAGGATATGTGAAAATTGGGAAACTAATGCCCTGTTGGTGTCTCCATTATGGAGAGCAATTTAGAACTATGCCTGCATACCCTTTGATCTGGCAATGCCACTACTAAGGCTGTATCCCAAAGAGATCATTAAAAAGGACCTACATGTACAAAAATATTTATAGTAGCTCTTTTTGTGGTGGCAAAGACTTGGAAATTGAGGGGATGTCCATCAGTTGGGGAAAGGCTGAACAAGTTGTAGTATATGAGTGTGATAGAATACTGTTGTGGTATAAAAAATGATGAGCAGGCAGACTTCAGAAAAACCTGGAAAAACTTTACATGAACTAATGCAAAATGAAATGAGCAGAATCAGGAGCACATTGTACATAGTACAGCAACATTACACAGCGATCAGCTATGAATGAGTTAGCTCTTCTCAGCAATACAGTCATCCGATGCAATGCCAAAGGATTCCCGATGGAAAATACTAATCACCTCCAGAGAAAGAACTGATGGAGTCTGAATGCAGATCAAAGCATACTGTTTTCACTTTATTTTGGGAGTGTGTTTTTTTTCCCCTTTTAGTCTGTTTCTTTTTTTCACACCATGATTAATATGGAAATATGTTTTACCTGATTGCACATATATAACATATATCAAATGTTTTCCATTTTAGGGAGGGGGAAGGGAAAGAGGGAGAAAAATTTGAAACTCAAAATAAAAAAAATGAATGTTAAAAAAATTGTCTTTACGTATAATTGGAAAAAAAACTATTTTAAAATAATCGGGAACTTCCCTCAACCATTGCTGTTGTTATTGTTCAGTTATTTTACTCATTGTGATTCCATTTGGGTTCTTTTTGGCAAAGATACTGGAGTGGTTTGGCATTTTCTTCTCCAGCTTATTTTACAGAGGAGGAAACTGAGGCAAACAGGATTAAGTGACTTTCCCAGCATCATGCAGCTAATAAGTGTCTAAGGCCACATTTGAATTTAGGTCTTTCTGACTCCAGTCCCAGCATTCTATCCATTGTGCCATCTAGCTGTTCAACCTTCTGTTACATAACACTAAAAGGAAGCCAAACTCTTGAGTAATTTCCAAAAATGCTTAAAACCACACTAAGACTTTTGGGACACCTTGTATTTTACTGATGTTCAGTCTTTTCCCACTCCAACTCCAATTTGAATTCTCCCTTGTGACAAAGAATTACAATTAATTTAAAAAAATCCAACCTGATAAAGAATCCATATCTGACAGTATATACAGTATTCTGTCCTAGCTGACTCACTGCTCTGATGGATGTTATATATGCTATTTTCTCTTCTCCAGACCTTCATTAATTTTTTCCATCTCTCAGAAACACTGAATAATTGTAATTACTAATTTTAGTCCCCCAAAACATAATAAAATATTACCTTTCAATAGAATGGTGGGGAGACTACTGGTATATAATGTTGTATCCAAGTCCAGTGCACTCGCTACGTTCACTGATTTTGCTTAATTTTTTTTGTCGGTTTGTTATAAGGAAGTATTCATTTTAGGGGAATGCACAGTGGGAGCATATCTGGAAATGACTGTAATGTGAAAACAAAAGATATCACCAATTGAGAAAAATGACAACCTCTTGCCTCCTGTCTCTCTTCTCTCTAATACCTAAGAGACCTTTTTAATATGTTGCTTTGATTATCTTAATATGTTACCTACTGAATAAAGTATACTAATATTCAAAGCCATTCAGCATCTGGCTCCAGCTATCTCTCCTTTTGCTTTCTTTCATGAATTTTATGTTCCAACCAAACTGAACTATCATTTCCTAAGTGAAAATGGTCTCTCTCTCCTGAAATGTCATGACACTTTTCCAGACCTATTCTTGTCAGTGTTATACTCATGCATTATAGTTATATATTTGCATGTCATAATCTCTGGTTAGATTGTAAACTCTTTGAAAGAAGGGTCTATGTCATATTTATCTTTCTCTGGTGCTTAAGACAGACTAGGCACTTAATAAATATTTGAATTGAATTGTCAGCAGTCTGTGAATCAGAGGACTTTTTTTTTTTTTAACTTTAGGTCTACTCCTTGCTGTGTGACAACCTCACTGAGCTTTTGTTTCTCCATTTTTTTTTTGCTTTTTTTTTTTTGGAGGGCAGTTGTGGTTAAGTGACTTGCCCAAGGTCACACGGCTAGTTTTTTGTGTTAAGTGTCTGAGGCCGGATTTGAACTCAGGTACTCCTGACTCCAGGGCCGGTGCTCTATTCACTGCGCCACCTAGCCGCCCCTGTTTCTCCATTTTTAAAATGGGGATAGTTCCTGCCATCCCAGGGCTCATGAAGTTCTAATGAGAGAATGAGTTAGAAAGTATCTTGAAACTGGAATATATTTCTGAATTGATTTGACAAGGTTTCTTTTGCTATAGTTGTGGACAAGATGAAGAGATACAATGATAATATAGTTGGGTACATTCTGGAGTCAAAGAGTACATTGATGGGGGTCAATGTCAACTTGGATAGAAGGAGATCTTTAGTGGAAATTTTTATATATGTCTTGGATGAAGGCATGAATTTTGTGCTTATTAAATTTATATATCCTATAAAGATGTCAGGAGAGCAAAATGTTGGATGATAGAGTCAGGATCCAAAGAGATCTCAACAGAACTGAATCTAGTAAGGTAAAATTTAATTGGAATGATTGTAAAATCCTTTGCTCTTCTTAAAAAATTCCTTTCAAAATATTGTAAGTGGTGAGGAAGAATATAAAGGATGGCTGGATAGCTATTTGCATGATAATGATGTTGTGTTTTAGTGGACTATAAACTCAATATAAGTCAGTATTGTGATTTGATGGTCAAAAAAGCTCGTGCTTCTGGTTATGTTAAGAGAGGCAGAGAATGTCTACACTCCAGAAAAAAAAGGAGTTAATAGTTCTGCTGGACTCTACCATGGTCAGACCTCATCTGAATCAGTGTGTTTAGTTCAGGTGCCACATTTTAGAGATGGAACTTACTGACATGGAACTTACCCAGAATAGTTTGATCAAGATAACTAGGATAAGATCATGCTATATTGAAGATCAATGAAGGAACTGGGGAGCATTTAGTCTGCAGAAGAAAACATTTGGAATAGGACATGATAGAGGTCTTCAAATACTTTACGGGCTGAGTATGAAGAGCTTTTTGATTTTATCTGCTCAGCCCCAGAGGGCAGAGGTAGGAACAATGGGTGGTCGTTGCAGAAAGGCTGACTTAGGCTTGATAGAAGTAAAAACTTCAGTTTAGAACTATTCTAAAGGGAAATAGACTCTCAGGATGTAGTGAGTTCTTCCTTACTCTGCTGAAGTTCTTTAAGTGGGTGCTAGATGACTACTTGATAGGGATTTTTTTAGTTTATCATTAAAAAAGTGTTTAAATGTTTTTGTTGTTTTTTATTTTTACGTAGTTTCCCCCAGTATTACTTCCTCCACCTTCAAGTGAGCCATCCCATATAACAGTTTATTTTATTAAAGAAAAAAGAGAAAGAAAAAGAATAGGAAAAAATCAGCACAACCAATCAACACATTGAAAAAAATCTGAAAAGATGAGCAGTGGGTAACACACTTAAGCAAAGGGATGAGCTGTGGATATCCTATTTTTTTCTTTTGAGAAATGCTTTATCTTTATCATTTTGTTACATTCACTTTTGATTTTGTGTGTGTGTATGTGTGTGTGTGTGTGTGTGTGGTTGTTTCCATTTACATTGTTGTGGTCATTATGCACATTATTGTTGTTGTTTTTAAGTTATGTTAATTTTTTGGTTACCTTTTAAGTTCCAAACTGATTCCCTCCCTCATTCCCCATTCTGCACTAGAGAAGGCCACCAATTGACAGATGTTTGTTATTTATTATTTTTCCTAGCTCAACAAAATATATTTTTGGTAATTTAATTAGGATGGCATTGAATAAGTAGACTAGTTTAGGTAGAATTGTAATTTTTAAAATTATATTGACTGCTCTCCCATGAATATTTTTCTAGTTATTTAAATCTGATTTGATTTGTATAAAAAGCATTTAATAATAATGTTCATGTAGTTGCTGGGTTTGGCTTGGTAAGTATACTTCTACAGATTTTAACCTATCTGTGGTTATGTGAAGTGGGATATCTCTTACTATTTCTTCTTGCATGGTTTTGTTGGTGATATATAGAAATTCTGATGATTTATGTGGATTTATTTTATATCCTGCTATTTTGCTAAAACTAGTAATTGTTTCAACTAACTTTTTAGTTGAATCTTTAAGATTTTCTGAGTGTATTATCATGTTGTCTATAAAAAGAGATAATGTTATTACTGCTAAGAATAAAATTTCTAGAGGAAAGATAAAGACTCCTGAGGTAGATGAGGCAGGCTCATTTATTACATTTATTACGGTTCTTAAAAGAAGTGGGTGTGCTGTTGAGACAGACACATCTACAGAAACCAGATCAAGCAATTATATCCTTGTCCTGGAATGCAAAGTCCTTCTCTCATTTCCTCATTGGCTGAGTACTCTGAGATATAGAACTTCCCAGTATGCCTCCTGCATGTTTCCCCCTGATGTGTTCTCCCTCCTTCTGCATATGTTGCAGGTGCACTGAAATGAGCCTTAGCTCCTCCTGGGGGAAGAGAAGTTAATATTCATAAGGCTATTAAACATCTTGCACCTGTGGGCTAAACCACTTTCCTGTTTTCCTCCTAGTTCTGAGAATTGTTATTTCAAGAAAAACCCACTTCCCTCCATCTACGTGGAAACGTAATCTTTGTATCTCACAATTCCCCCTTTTCTTATTTTTAACAACTTATGTTTCCACATATTCCTAATTTGCTAATATCCAATTTGTTTCTCAAAACCCTTTAATAACTCCAGATATTCCTTTTCCTCTCTTTCTTCCTTGGAGATTCACCTTTTCCCCCTCAAATTCTGTTTCTCCATCTTCTTTACATCTAATTAATACTTCCTTACTCCCTTTTTCATGTGAGTTCTTCCCCTCATCCATTTCCCCTTTAAGTAGGCATAATAAATATGAGAAGGGGAAGAAGGAGAGGTTGATCAACACATTGACAAATCAAAGGGGGCAGTCCCCTTAAGTAAGTACAGATATCGAGATCCAAAAGAAAAAGATAAACAGTGAATTGCCCATTTAAGGCTCAGAAGTCTTGTCTCATACAGCCGTCTGGTGGGGAAACATCATCTGGTCTGGGTGTGTGGTTCAAGAATTCTCCAGCGCAGCATCTTGTCATCTTATTGCAGAAATCCTCTTTCTTGTGTCTATTCTCCTACAAAGTTGATCTTGATACAATTTTAAATGACCATTCAACCCTTATGTCTCTATTCTTATAAAATTAAAATCAGAACCTTGGTCAATTTTTATGTTTAAGAAATTAGAACCCAGTTTTTATACTTTATATTAATTCATTATTCATTCCCCCAGCAGGAGAATGAGATTTTCACTAAGGAATTAATAAGAGGCTCTAATACATATGTAAATACATTGAGTAATCAATTTGAACACAGTACATATTGAGTCATAAAACAATTCCAACTTCTGGTCATGTTATGCTTCTTTTAAGGCATTTACAAGATAGACCATAAACCATTCTTCTTTTAACATTAACTAAGTGTAACAAAACTGAGACAAGTATGATATTAACTAGGTAATAGAATAACATCCTAATTTCCCAAGCCCTTGACCTAGTTGTCTCCATACCATTATGAAGAATTAAAGGACCCTAACTTATATAGGAATATATATATATATATATATATACACACACATATCTATATATCTGTATCTATCTATCCATCTATCCTATCCTATCCTATCCTATCTATCCTATCTATCCATCTATCCATTTATTCATCTATCCTATCTATCCGTCTATCTATCCATCTATCTATCCATCCATCCATCTATCTATCTATCTATCTATCTATCTATCTATCTATCTATCTATCTATCTATCTATCTATCTATCTATCTATCTATCCTAGTAACAGATATCAAGGCTGACTAGTTAGTTGCTATTTAGGCTTAAATTCTAGGCCAGTGGTTCTCAACCTGTGGGTTGTGACCCCTTTGGGTTTGAACAACCCTTTCACAGGGGTCACAGGGGTCACCTAAGACCATCCCATTGGAAAACATATTTCCAGTGGTCTTAGGGACTTCTTCTATTTGTCTCTAGGCAGGTCTGCCCACATGCACGCAGCCACTATTGAACTATATCCTATAGACTATTAAAGGGTCCTAGCATTAGGAAGATTGAGAACCACTGTTCTAGGCCAAAATAGCTCAATCTTATACTTACATCTTACTATAGTAAACTCAGATGTTCCAGTATGAATCTATTATTTTTTAAATAGATTTGTTATTATGCTTATAAAACTATTGCTCATAGTAATTTGTCACAAAAGAGTAGAGACTTGATTAAAGTAGAGGAATAACATTTCCCTAACTTTCTGTCAGTTCTAGTCAGAAGTTGCATAGACTGACAACTGCATTGAGCCAGGCTTAAAGTCTGTCAGGTGTCAAGGGGAAATTGAGTCAGAAGAATCTACCTCAGCTAATGTAGAATAATCATTCCCTCAACCTTCCCATGAGAACACCCTCTGGAATTCATAAATGCAATTCATGGACCTCGCCGGGTTGCTGGCATCATGGATCAGAGGCTCAACAACATTTCTTGATAATTATACCTGGAGTCAGACTCAGAAAATCAGTTAACAGTCCCTTAAGTTATTAAATAGCAAGTTCCAGCAATCAGTTTCAGGTGTAACTATAATCTTACATTGGTTAGGGAATTTTAAAAAGTGAGCCTTAAGTAGTTTGCATGCACTTCTGCACTTGTTCTTGTTCCTGATTAAATAACTGCATAAAATCAAGTTTCCCATTAAGATCACAAGTTATTGCTCTAATAGATTTCTGTCTGTTTCTCAATATCCTTCTCTAACTGTGCTCAATCTGAAAGAATGAGATACTTCAGGAATTGAACCTTATACATGTGATAAGTTCAAACACTAACTAAACTCATGTTTAGGTCATGGAATAAATTCAGATCAAAACAGCAAAATCTTCCCCATCAAATGAGGTTTCGCCTGAGAACTTTCCAAACTTTCTCCTCTCCAACAATCAAGCTATAGAAATAGACTGTGTCTATCCCTCCATAACCTAAGAGCCCAGTATTTTCTCTTAACACCCAGAAGGTCCCTTTCTTCTAACTTTTATAACCAGACTTCTTGGATCACATGTCATATTTACTCATCTAAATCTAAACCCTATTCCACTCCAATTTCTCTTACTGCTTTGCTCCACTATTTTCAAGGACCACTTTTCCTCTTACTATTCAAGTCCACTCTTCCCAAACACCTTTTACAGATCAAACCCTCTATTTCTTTCAAATACTAACTTAACTATGATCTCCACTTCTCAACACCTCTCACTGTATCTGAATCCTAGCCCACAACCTCCCATTTCTCCCCATAAGACTTTTAAGTCTTTGGGTACCACGGAACACACAGTATCCTTTTCCATTAATACAAAAAAAATTCCACAAGTTACCTCCCTTTAAAAAAATTGTACTGAAATTCTTTTCCCTAAACCGAAGATGTTTCTGATTTAGTTTGAATAACTAATAGAGGGGCAGCTAGGTGGTGCAGTGAATAGAGCACCAGCCCTGAAGTCAGGAGGAACTGAGTTCAAATCCAGCCTCAGACACTTAACACACTTACTAGCTGTGTGACTTTGGGCAAGTTGCTTAACCCCAATTGTCCTACAAAAAGCAAAAAACCAAAACAAACAAACAAAAATAACTAATAGAATAACAGCTAGGTCTTAAATCAGCTGTACCAGTACTCAGTTATTCTTACATCTTTTTGAGGCATTTAAGGACCTTATTTCATACAGACATATACACTTTATTACAGTAACTTAAATGTATCCCACCCTTAGTCTATGGGATAATGATTCAACATTGTGCTTGTACCTTTGTTTCACATACTTCTTTTCCCTTTAATTATTCCCATAACATTTAGAAAGAGCAGACAATAAACTTCAGGTAACATTGTGTGCTTTTCCAGTTCATATATAAAAATTATTAATAAATGGATGG
>JAQQSW010015378.1:0-11900 GCA_028646575.1 Pseudocheirus occidentalis | reverse complement strand
GTACCTGAGTTCAAATCCGGCCTCAGACACTTAACACAAAAACTAGCCGTGTGACCTTGGGCAAGTCACTTAACCCCAACTGCCCTCCAAAAAAAAAAAAAAAAAAAGAAGCAATATATCATTTTCCTGATTTTGTAGGGAAAAGAGTACTGAGTCATGAGACCTAGAGTTAAATCCCAGCTCTGACTCATCTTGAGTTCTTCAACTGTAAAATGGGAGAACTAGACTAGATAACTTTTAAGGTTCCAGTTCCAACAAGTTATGAAATAATTTACCTATTCCCTATCTTCCTCCAAGGCTCAGCTGAAATGTTATCTCCTTTTATTGATGTTTAGTCATTTCAGTTTTATATGACTCCTGATGACCTCGTTTTGGGGGATTTCTTGGCAAAGATACTGGAATGGTTTGCTGTCTCCCAGTTCATTTTACAAATGAGGAAACTGAGGGAAAGAGGGTTAAGTGACTTGTCCAGGGTCACACAGCTAATAAGTGTATGAGGTCAGATTTGAGCTTACAAAGATGACGAGTCTTCCTGACTTCAGGCCCACGACTCTATCCACTTCACCCAGCTTGCCCTTACATGAGGCCTTTCCTGATCACCTAGCTTTAAGTATTTAACTGAACCAAGAAAATAAAACAACAAAAAAACTCCTTTGAATGTATTTAATAGCAAGTTTCCCTTTACATAGTTGTTTTAAGTTTGCAAAATGCTTTATATGTATCATCTGATTTAATTCTCTCTTTTTTTTTTTTTGGAGGGGGGAAGGTAGGGCAATTAGGGTTAAGTGACTTGCCCAAGGTAATATGGATAGTTTTTGTGATAAGTGTCTGAGATCAAATTTGAACTCAGACTCCAGGGCCAGTGCTCTATTCACTATGCCACCTAGCTGTCCTGGTGTTGTGTTTTTGTTTTTTTTTTCAAATCAGAGATAAAATAGGTACATAATTTTTTTGGTTACATTCTCCATGTTCTTATGCAAATGAAATTTTATTTAAGTGTTGGGGCTCCTTTACTGATGCTTGAATTCATTCAGTACTAAATGTAATCTTTTTCTATTTCCTTTCTGCCCTGCTATAGTGGCTAAAGTCAACACAGAATAAGTACACAGATTTATTTGTTTACTAACTTAAGAAAAAGCAGGAGGGGCAAAGGACAAGAGAACCAGGATCCTAAAAAGATGTCAACAACCTAGAACAATGGACTGTTTTACTTTTTTCTGGTTCAGATTGGTGACTTTATCAGTGTGGGGATCCCCTCATGTGTAAACTCCCTCCACAAATGCAGAATGGTAGCTCATCTATAACTTTAGAGAGCTTGAAGAGCTTCAGGGAGGGAGGAGGGGGTACTGAGGGAGTTACATGACTTCTCCATAGCCACAGGGATAAATGTCTAAGAAGAAGTGGGGGGGGGGGGTGGAAGGGGAAGGTGCTTAGTAGTGGCAAAGAGGTAGGTTTATTAGACGGAAAAAATTCCTAAGAGCAAAATTTGCCCCAAAGTATAATTACCTCAAGAGGCAATGAGTTCTCTATTTGCTGGTGATACTGTAAAAAAGATTTTGTTCAAATGTGGAAAGGACTGGATAGCCTTTAAGATCCTTTCCAATTCTGATTCAGTGGCTTGGAAATATCTGGGGGGGGGGGGGGGGGGTTGGAAATTAGGTAGATTTTGGTAACTGTCAGTTGGAGTGTATAATAACATGCTTTCCTGTATCAAATGCAGAATGTAGCCATTTGTAGATTGATTTTTGGTATCTCTTAAAGGTTTAGTATTTTTTCCAAAAATAAGTCTCAACATAGCTAAGTGTTATTTCTCTTATTTTAAAGGTAGAGAAAAATGATACTCAAACCACAACTGTACCAGGCTGAAATATGGGAAAAGAAAAAGGAACATCATCCATGGAATGAGGACAGAACAAACCAAGAGAAATAATGGGTATCTTAGAGAAGTCAGTGACACTTAAAAGCCGAGGAATTTTTCTCTAGGTTCATTGGAGTAGGGTAGAAGTGGGAAAAGGTGAAATTTAAGCTGATGGCATGACCTACTGGAGACAAGTCAGCACTGAACAGTGCCCTTATAATAACAGTGAGTTCCCTTATTCTTTTTCTCACACCTTTTTAAAGTTCTTCATTCATCAGGGCAAGGAAGGGTGGTTGCTTTGTGCCTTGCCATGGTGAATAGCTAAGAGCTTCACACTCCCATACACTGAACTTTTCAAGTACAATGCTAACAAAAGAGCCTAGTGAAAGGAGAGTTCTTAGCTTTCACTCTTAGTAATGTGACACTCTAAGTTCAGTTCCAGAAAATAACATTCCTGAACAAGCCCTCAGTCAACCATTTCTACACAGTTATATAACTAAACCGTTAACACTCTTCTATTTAGAACAAAACAACACCCCACCCCACCTTCAAAAATACACGAGAACTGACTGATGTGATGTGTCCTTCGAACACCATTATATTTAAACACAAATCAAGCTATATATATATATATTTTTTTTTTTGGTGTTATAAGGATAAAGAATTTAACCTTCTTTCTTGCAAAGCCAAAATAAGTCATGTTAAAATGGGGCACAGATAAAAGACAAACAAGATACCCCTATAAGCTTTGTTACAGAGAATACCAGAAGCCAAGGAGAGGCTAACCTGGAGCTACATCAGTCTAATTCTGGGCACCTTAGAATCAACCAAGAAGGTTCCTGGATAAGTGGCTATTTTGGCCCATGTGAAGAAAGAGTCTTTGTCTCATACTTAGAAAAAAACAAATAAACCCTAGTGGCTTTTATAGTAGACATACCTAACTTTATGAATTAGATATGCATTTTATTATAAGTGGCATGTAAACAAAATCTCTGCATATTGAATGCTATTTTTTCTTTTAAGTTTAGAGAGGAGTTATCTATGGGGAAATAATCACTGATGGGGAGGAGTATTGGAGCGTGTGTGTGTGTGTGTGTGTGTGTGTGTGTGTGTGTGTGCGTGCTCATATGCCTACCCATGAAAATTTCCCCTCTGGTCCTTTCTCTGTAAGCTGTCAAAGAGATTTCTTTCAAAAGAACATTAGAAAGACATTTGTGTCAGTGATAGAAGAGGTCTTTAAAAAAAATTTTTTTTTCAAGGAGGATAAATCCAGCCAATTATAAAGACTGGTAGCTTTTATAGCAGCTTCTAAAACAAAACAACCGATTCCAGGGTAAATAAAATAGACCTCTCCACCTGCAAACCACTTATTTCTTTCTTAATTTGTACAGTCAGAGACATGGAAGAGAAATAGAAGAATGAGAAGAAAACAAGTTATTATAAAAACAAACCTGTGCAATCATGACCCTTTTGCTTGCTGAATCAGAAGAACACACACTGCATTTGGATTCAGAAAAGCTAAGTTCAAATCCTGGCTCCCCTGCTTACTACCTGTGTGACTGGACAACTCACCTCACTATTCTAGGATGTAGTGTCCTCACCTGTAAAGTAAGAGGGTTGGACTGGATAATAAGTCCTTTCCAGTTCTAAACTCTTTAACCTGTAACCAAACTATTCTCTTTTTTTATGCCCTATCTTCTGACCTCTTTATGGAGCCATTTCCTTTATAAAAGGAATGTGTCTTTAAACTTTTACCTCAAAAAAAGACACCATTTTAACGTCATAATTTTTCAGAAGGAATTTGTATGCACTAAATCATCACTACCTTCATTGGGTTTGCTTTTTGTCAAAAGGACATCAATGGGTCTTTCCATGTCATGCTGCTCCATGTGATCTGGCCGACGCCGCATCTCAGGAGTGGGACTTCGGGAATGCAGTTGATCTCGACTATGGCTTTTCCTCATCTCATATCTAACATCAGTTGGATGCCTCTGACTGTACTCTGCAGATGGACTGTAATCTCTTCGATAGCCACGGTCATAACTATCATCTCGGTCAATGCTTCGGCCTCGGCTCCTGTCTCTCCTATAGTCCTGATCTAAACCTCTCTCCAGACTCCGGCCCCGACTCCGTTCACGACTGTAGCTCCTTTCTCGGCCACGAGGTTGGTCATGGGGAAGTCTTCTTTCAGGGCTATTTTCCCAACTGCGGCTACGTCCTCCATTGCCACTGTGCCAACTCCTCTCACTATATCCGCTGCGGGCACTTCTGCCATCAAATTCTGCCTGGTCATCCATTACATGGAAAGCCCGATCATCTGGATCCATGGAAGGGCTGCCCCTTAGAGGAGCAAGCTGCACTTTGCGGGGTCTCTTGACAACCTGTTGAAACAAACACTTGCAATGAAAATGCAGTATAATCATAAAAATACCATTCCTGTTAGAATTAACTCCCACTCAAAGCTAAATTTGAAAACTCAGATACTGTGAAACACTTTTTTCTAATAAATAAGACTATTCCTTTTTTTTTTTTCTGAGGGGCAAAGGCAAGGCAGTTGGAATTAAGTGATTTGCCCAAGGTCACACAGCCAGCAAGTTTGTCGAGTGTCTGAGGCCAAATTTGAACTCAAGTCCTCCTGACTTCAGGGCCAGTACTCTACTCACTTCGCCACCTAGCTGCCCCAAGACTATTACTGACGTATTTTTTTCTAATAAATATAGAATTAACAATGTAGAATAATCTCTTTCCTTCAAATGTTTCCAGACTGGTAAAGATAAAAGATACATGCTTGATGTTTATATCCATATTTATTCAATTATTCAAAATTCTTTTTTCTTATTGATATTTCACATTAATTTTGTGGCATTTCTTTAGAACTTTAGCATTGTACATCAAAGACATCAGTAAAATACTTAATTTTGCTTCTTTTTATATATGAATTTGCTTATCATGAGAAAGCTGGGCCCTAGTAACAACCAAAAAAACCCAAACACATGCAACAAAAACCCTTGTCTTTGGCAGAGATGGTGGACTATAGGTACAAAACAAGGCTTATACTGTCAGATATGATCATTGTGCTCATTTGTTTTACTTAACCATAGTCCTATAGATACAAGGGTTCCATCAGAGTGTGAATAGGAGGTGTGGTGGGGGTGGGGAATTAAGGACTATTAGCCATGTGTGGATGTAAAGAAAGAAAAATAAACTTTTGTACAGTTTTAGAGAAATAAAACAAAGCCTGTCCCTTAGCTTACTCACAGTGCTTTATTGGTAAAGGACCCTGTAATGGTAATGGTAATTTGAACATCTTCCTTGCGCCTTAATAAGCTTAAGGGAATTTGAAGACCTTTCTGCTTTGAAAATATACTCTGCCGGCTAATAGGCTGAATGTGGTCACGTGGAGTCTGTGGTAGGAGGAGTTTCCTGAAGGGTAGAGCAGAGCCCACCGGAGAAGCTTGTTTTTCAGGAATGCCCACACCTTGTTACTTTGCAATTAAGCAATGGGTCAAGAGGGTTGTGATGTTCTCTGACCCTGGAGAAGGCTACATATACTCTGAGGTGAGGTTTTGCTTTGGGGCTCACTTTGGGAAGAGTTGTATGATTTGGTCAGATGAGACTCTGGGCCACCATTGAGCCCCCTGGCTTTGAAAACCCAGATGCTGGTGTTTCTCTCTCTGGTAACTAACTATGTAGGTATGTAATGGTCAGACAGCTAGAAGCCCTGGCTGTTGGTCTGTTGAGCTGTGTTATTTTCTCTGTCTGTATTTTTTGTCTGCTTGTAACTTCTGTTTGTATTCTCTGTAGTACAGGGTGCTGACTTTTTCCTTTGAACTAGGTAAATTATATATGGTTGATTAAAGTAAAACTGTTAACCACATTTGAGCTACTTTCCTTTAGAAAAAGCAGATCAAAGAACTTGTGCTAGCAGCCATCCTGGGTGTGCTAGGGTGCTTGCTGCTACAGACCTGTGCCGTTATGCGTTGTTATTCAAGTAAGCTCTTTTTTTTTCCTTCAAAGGTTATTTATCATAATAAATCCCTTAAATATGTATAACCCTTTTTAGATGTTTTTACATGTTTGGTTTGGCATGGGCTCTAGCATTAAGTCTCCAAGAACAAGGTAGGGTAGAGGCAGCAGTGATACGACCATCCAGAGCAGTGGTTCTCAACCTTCCTAATGCCACAACTCTTTAATACGGTTCCTGATGTTATGGTGACTGCCAACCATAAAATTACTTTCATTGCTACTTCAAAACTGTAATTTTGCTACTGTTATGAATTATAATGTAAAAACATGTTCTTAAAATTTTTTATCCTATTTTATTTTTGCTTTTGCAGTATACTTTAATCTTTATACTTTAACAAGCTATTTCATTAAAAAAAAAAACAACAAGTTGTTATTGAACCTAGAATGATATGCTTTGACAAATTAGAAGCTTAAGGGAGATGGGGGGAAGAGGGGAGGGAGGGAGACAAAAAACCTCCCAGAAGTCTCTTCCATTCTGTCCTTTAATTAAAAACCACTCTACGCACTCAAAAACTCAAAGCACACACACGCACACGCACACACACACACACACACACACACACACACAAAACAGTATTAAAAACACAAAAGCAATTGGATTCTGGATTACGTAATTCCTTCAGACAGTTAAAAGTGGTAATTTTCTTCTGGGCACAGAAACAAAAAGCTATTGAAGTAAAACCGAATGTGAGTCCATGGCTTACAATAGCAGCTATCTTCCCACTTTTTCTCAACTGCTGAACAGCAAACGAATGGGGTACATCCTCCATGGGGGTGCCATTAACCATAACCACTCTGTCATTTTCTCTATAAAGAAAAATATAAAATGAATTGTGATAAAACTTCTCATTTAAAATAATTCTAGATCAATCCTAAGCATAAAGCAATTTTAAACATTCAATGACCGATACTCATCAATGTTATATGTTACAAGCAAATAAATTACAACTCCAGTGAGTTTGAAGGATCATATCCATTTGAAATAATTTAGAAAAACCTATTCTGGATATGCTTTCTCCAATTATCAAGATATGGTAATACTGTTTTATATCAATGTAGTTTTCTTTGGTATATAGTAAAAAGCCTGGTCTTTGGGAGTCATCCCAAGGGGGAGGAGCCTAGTGATTCTTTCCCTTAAAATAGTGAAAGTGGTTAGATACCTAGAGGGGAAGAAGAAAAGGTTCTTACTATTGTTTAGTTCCAGGCTATGCATCAATTCAGTCACAGGGTAGGGGACTAGGGAGAGATCGAAGAGGCTAAAAACTACAAAGTCTGGGGTAGGAATTCATGCCACAGAGTCAGTGGTTTGGCATGGGCTGTAGCATTAAGTCTCCAAGAACAAGGTAGGGTAGAGGCAGCAGTGATAGGACCATCCAGAGCAGTGGTTCTCAAACTTCCTAATGCCACAACTCTTTAATACGGTTCCTGATGTCGCGGTGACTGCCAACCATAAAATTATTTTCATCGCTACTTCATAACTGTAATTTTGCTACTGTTATGAATTGTAATGTAAATATCTGATATGCAGGATGTATTTAAATTGAACATAACCCACAGGTTGAGAATAGCTGATCTAGAGCCAAGTGACCAAAAAGGTCTAATTAGTGAAATACATTTCAGGCAGACCCACCAGAACAGAGATGGGAAGAAGTACAAGAAACATTAGCTTTCAAAGGTCAGAGACTAGAAAACCTTAGGAACAGGGTGAGATATAACAAGGCAGACAACAAGATACCTTTGGGAAGAGTCTCTTCCTCAAGGGGAGGGAGTAGATCCAGAGACTTTCACAAGCCATGAGCAATGTGAGGCATTCTGGGAATGAACGAGCTAAAGTAGTACTATGGGAAAACAGTATGTAAGTTTCTCACAGTACCTACAGACTATTCCTAACCCATCATCTTCAAAAAGATCCAGAGGGTTAAGACATAGTAGCCTGGCTAGCTAAAGCCATGACAAATTCATTGTAACTAAGCCAAGGTCAAGACTAAGAAGGAAGGAAAAAAATTAAGAAAAACAATTTAAGATACTTAGGTTTAGGAAAATATTCTAAGAATATCTACAATTTCTAAAACAATACATTCTTCTGTCTGTTATTAAATGCCCTTCTCTCCTTTAGAAAAATGTTTTCCTAATACTGCTATGTAATCAATTCCCCTTTAAAATACATAAAAGTTTGTGTGTGAAGATCAGGTAACCTGGAAAAGGAAGAGGGTAAAGAAAACTTGCCTTCTGCTGGAGTTTGAGTGGGAGAAAACCAGAAGAAGACTGGTAGCCAGAGATACCCAAGAGATGGTGCTAATGACCTAGGTTTTAGGCTTGGTGTCAGAAAATGAAATGGTTACCAGTTAAGGGCAGAGGTTCTGGTCATTCTTCTCCCTCCAGGTCCAGACCAGGTAGAATTAAACTGATACCCTATATGGACTGGGTTGTTAAAAAAAACTTTGGTCCTTATATATCTATTTTCTGGAAAGCAAGAGAAAACAAAAACTTTTTTTTGGTAGATTAAGAGAGCTTAGCTCTAGAAGTTCTTAACCTGAAACACTAGCTTTTTTTTTTTTAAAGAGAATTTATTTGTTTATTGCTTTTCGGGAGGGGGAAGGCAGGGTAATTGGGGTTAAGTGACTTGCCCAAGGTCACACGGCTAGTAAGTGTTACGGGTCTGAATCCAGATTTGAACTCAGGTCCTCCTGATTCCAGGGCCGTTCATTGTGCCACCTAGCCGCCCTGAAACATTAGCTTTTTAAAAATAAAACGCGTATTTTGTTAACAGTATTCCAGTGTAATGTTTCTTTTGTAACGCTATGTATTTTATTTTATGCATTTTTAAGACATTATGTAGAGAAAGAATCCATAGACTTCACCAGACTATCAAAGGCATCCACGATGCATAAAAGGTTAAGGATACTTGTCTTAGATTATCCCAACAATCAAATTTGAGAACCTTACTTTATTATGAATCCAAGATTGCTAAAATCATATCTCACTGGCTTTTAGTAGAACCTATTCAAATGACATAAGTTGCTTTCCTGCCCATACTCCCTCGCAAAAAAAAAAAAAAAAACTCTCCCCAAAACTATAGAGCTGTCTAAAGAGCACTGCAAAAACAGCTTTTAAAAAATCTACATAACTGAATTCTCTAAAGGCAGAGCCTGTAACTGGAGAAAACATTAGGAACCATTTAACATTGCACTCTTAGTTTTCAATAAGGATAGTGGCATTTAGTAAACTAATGCTCCAGAACATTCAGAATAAATGGTTCTTATTGCTTATTCTCAAGAGGAAATTTAGCTTAGTCACTTCAATAAAGGTTCTCTATGTGAAATTCATGCATATTTTAAAACAGAGAGAAAAAGAAATTTGAGAGGAGGTTATTAAGGAGAAAGCAGGGAGAAAATGAAAATAAAAGGGAGGTTTTATTGTTTGTTCCTCTCCATCATATCTCATAAAACCAAAGAATTCTGTTCGCTTATTCCCCATCCAAATATTTCTCCATGATGACATGGTCTTTTGATTTAAGATGTGCCCAAACACAGAATTCAGAGAACAATGTTTTGGAATCCATTCTGAATTCCCTTCCAAAAGCACACAGGAAAATAAATAGATAGGGAACGGACTTGTGATTTCACTGGTTTAACCAACTCCATGAGTGAGGAAACATGCCCTGCCTTCTTTGCAACTAATTGTATTGAGTGCTAAGAAGTCTTTGAGTACCAAGAAGTTTAGAGACTGGCCCAGGGTCAAAAGTAAGATTTGAACTGGGGTTTTCCTGACTCTGAGACTACTTCTCTATCTACAATGCCACGTTACTTTATACATGGAATTTTCAACCAAGGTTTCTTAACACAGATAGGTAGAAAGATAGACAGATTAGATAGATAGATAGATAGATAGATAGACAGATAGATATAGATAGATAAGGAGAGAGAGAGGGAAAGAGAGAGAACTTTATTTCAATATAATGATTTTCTTTATAATACTAGCCATTTCATTTTATACACTTAAAAATTTCTGAGAAGGGGTTCATGACACAAAAAAAGGTTAAAAAAAACCTTTGCTCTAAACTTCTAATCATTCCAAATTATCTTTGGATCTATTTTAGACAGTTGTAATCACTGCATATATTATTCTATTTTCACCCAAAGCTTCACATATATTGCCAGAGTACACACACACATTTAATTTTTCATATTTATGTGGGGTTGCATCTGATGAATACAGTATAGTTTGCTTATTTACTTCCCAGTTGTCAAGTATTTAAGTTGTTTCCTCTTCCCCCTACCCCATCATAAACAGTACTGATAGGAACAGCTTTTACACAAATTACCCAAACCGCTTTGGGGACAAATAGCAAAAGTGAAATCAATGGGTTAAAAAATATATGAATGGTTTTGTAGTTCTTGTCACATTTTCAAAGGATATAGGATGATAGGAAAGAACTTTTGAGGCAGTTGAATACAATCTCATCATTTTACAGATGGAGAGTAGACACTCTCCAAAGTGTGAGCCACAAAGATTTACAATACTAAGAGCGATGTTTTTGTGCCTGTTACACCATAGCCCCACTAAGCCGGAACTTTTTAAATTTCTCTTTTCTAGTTTAAAAGGTATTGGATGAAAATGTAAGACTTATTTTCATTTGCTATTTATTTCTTTGCTAGTAAGGGTTGTGCATTTTCCGATGTCTTGGGCCCATTTTAAATTCTAAAAAGAGATCTTATTTAAAATAATGATATACAAGGTCAAAATCAATCAAATCAGAATTTTCTTATCTGTAGAGAAATCTGTAGGAGAAGAAAAAACAAACACACTTACTGAAGTAGTCCATCTGCAGGTCCACCAGGAAGTACATCTGAGATGACAATTGATGTTTCACCATTTTCAAAGTGTGGGTTGTCTCTTCCCCCAGACACAGCAATACCAAATCCTCTTTTGGAATCCTTTTATGAGGAGGGAAAAGTAAATGATTAAAGTAAGCAGAAATTCATTCCATGTAGAATATTCACATTTAAGTACGAACAAAGGTAAAACCAGTTGTCAGGGGACAAGTCAAAAACTATGCCACAGTGGGCAGGCAGGATTCAAATTTCAAAATCATCACTGAAATGATCCCAACATTTAGAGGGAAAAATGATAATATAGACCAGGAAACTGATACAAGCTAGCTTAAGATACAAGGTGTTACTTAACACTAATATGACCATTTTGGTAGGAATGGAAAAGGCAATTGTTTGAGTCATACTGGCCTGAAACAGAAAGATTTCCATCTGAGTTTATCTATGATTTCTTTGATATGGGCAAATAGTCCTCAAAGTATGGTCTGTGAAACCCTAAGGGACCCTGAGACCCTTTCATTGGGTACCCAAGGTAAAAAATTTTTTTCATAATAATACAAAGATATTTCTTGCATAATACTTTAATAAAAAATAGTCCACCTTTTTCCAGCTAATATCTGTGTGAGTCTAGATCTACTTTATATGAAAACTTCAATCAAAACAACAGGTTGTTGGGGGCGGAGCCAAGATGGTGGCATAGAAGCAGCAAGGTCCCACAGCTACCACACCGCCACCCTAATCACCCAGAAAATTATGAGCCCAGATAAAGTCTAGGACTCTCAGACTCACACAAAAATACAGAAAACACATCTCTCGCTGAAGGCAGCTCGGCAGCAGGGGCTCATCCCGGCAGCCGGAACAGAGGCTGGAACAGCCTGTAGCCGAGACCAAGGCCAGGCCCGGGCGGTGGGAAGTAGCCTGGCTGAGCTGAGCCAAGCTGGCACCGGAGCCAGTCTGCAGGAGAGATCTACAGCCTCCAGCACCTCCACATCTGCCAAGGAGTGAGGAACTGGACGGGAGAGGGGCAGCTCGCACTGCAGCTGAACAGAGACCCAGCCAGCCCAAAACCACAAACGTGGCCATGCTAGGCCCTAGGGTAGCTGGGAGCAGTGAACCTCCCAAGCCTCTACTTCAAAGAAAATCTAAAGCACCTGCCTAAGGGAATCTTCAAATCCTCAGAAACC
>JAQQSW010015377.1:0-11900 GCA_028646575.1 Pseudocheirus occidentalis | reverse complement strand
AAAAAAAAAAAGTTAGATTCAGCACCCAGAGTAGATCTTGGATTCAGTCTCTGGCCCAGTTTGGTAATGTAGGGCCATCTCCCTAAGGTGTGTGGATCATAGACTCAGCACAGAAATAATTCCTGGGTAGATGAGCATTGCCAGATTGCCCAGAGCAGACCATTGGAAGAATGAGCAAAAAATATTTATAAAGAACCATCATGAGGCAAGAAATACCCAAGACACAAAGTAAAAGGGGAGAAAAACTCCAAAGTATCTAAAAAGCAAAACCTCAAAGAAAAATACAAAAAAAAAAAAATACAAGATCAATTAGAATTTGCAGAAGTCATTTAAGGGCTTAAAAATGAGTTTTAAAACGGCACTAAAAAATGAATTGAGAATTAACAGAAGAATTAAAAATCAAGAGCTTTGGAGGAGAAACTTAAAAAATAAACAGTTTAGCAGAAGAGGAATAAACCTTTATCAAGGTTTCAGATTCCCTGGACCAAACAAGTTAACGACTCCACAAGACAACAAGAAATATGAAAAGAAAGCCAAAACACTGAAGAAAAAAAATAGAAGAAAATGTGAGGTATCTCATAGAAAAAAAAACCAATTAATTTGGAAAACAGATCAAGGAGAAATAATCTAAGAATCATAGAGCTATCTAAAAGCATAACTGAAGCAAGAGTCTGAATAGTGTATTTCAAGAAATCAAAGAAGAAACTTTTCCGATCTCTTAGAACCAGAGGGCAAAGTGCAGCCAGAAAGAATCTACCAGTCACCGTGTAAAAGTAATACTGAAATGAAAACTCCTAGGAACATTATGGCCAAAATCCTGAGCCTCCCAGATCAAATTAAAATTTTAAAAAGCAAGCTGTAAGCTGAAAAAAAGAGTTTATGTACTGAAGGACTAGTCAGGATTACCCAAGATTTAGCAGCTACCACAATAAAGAAGTGGAAAGCATGGAAAAATATATTCCAATAAACTAAAGACAAAAGTTTACAGTTAAGAATACTTACCCAGAAAAAACTGAGTACAATTTTAAAGAGGAAATAAAGGATGTACAAGCATTAGTGATGAAAAGACTGGAACTTAGCAGAAATTTTGAAATATAAATAAAAGAATAAAGAGAAACATATAAAGGTAAATACAAATAAGTAATCAGAAAATACTTTAAGGATGGAGGATTTGTATTCTAATGTGGAAGGGGAAGGAATGATATACAAGCATCCCTTGAAAACATTATCAGTACAGGAGGGCCTAGGAGTGATTTTTATTATGTTGTGATGATCTTAAAAGGAGAAAGGAAAAGGAGTGGAAAAGGATATACTAGAGAGTTAAGGAGGAAGGGAGAATTGATGTTACATAATTGGAGTATATAAGTAAAATTCTATCCAAACAAGGAAAGGGTAGGTGTCATTTGAATGTCATTTTGAACTGATGAAGAATGAAATGAGCAGAACCAGGAGAAAAATTTATACTAGGTCAACTATATTGTAAAAATGAACAATTCTGGAAAGACTTAAAAACTGATCAATGCAAGAACTGTGTAGGATTCCAGAGAACTGATGATTTGGAATGGTCCCCACCTCCTAACAGAGAGGTAATGGACTAGACATGCAGAGGAAGGCACTCATCTTTGGGTATAATCAATGTGGGAATCATATTTGTTGCAGTGGCCTTGTTTCTCCTTCTCCACCACAGTGGAGGTACAAGGATTGGAGGGGAAGCAGAAGGTGGAAGAAGAAGGGATAAATGTTTATTAACAGAAAAAAAATTTTAACTTGAAAAAACATTTATGTATATATATATATACACACATGCATAAACATGGCTCACAAGTGACATAAATAGATGAAATCTTATTTCTGGCCTGCCTCTGTGGAAAGGAAGAGAAACAGGAGATGGGCTTGCATGCCCAGTATACTAGCTAGGGATAGTGGTGGCAAAAGAGAAGCAGATTTCAAGCATTCTTCAAGGCTGAGTATTCTTTCCTCCTATCTATGAGAGGTAACGTGGACTTGAATTATACTTATCTATTCCCCTCAATTATCTCTAGTCTAGGGATACGAGTCTGGGTTCAGAAGGAAAGCAGCTTCCCTGGTCACTTGTAAAGGACAAGGGTATACTTGCCAGTTTAGTTCCTTCTCACCAGATGTTAGTTATAATAAAACAAACAACCCCTCCCCCCCTCAAAAAAAAAAACGAACACAAAAAATAAAGTGGCAAGCAAATCTTCTCAAAGCTAAACAGCAAATAAAACTTGGAGTCCTACAGATTAAAATATACCAGAAAATACACAAGAGGGAATGACTTTTTCAGTTGGGAGTGATATAATATCTTAGTTCAAATTAAAAAAAAGGGGGTCTGATCCCACCCAAAGAAGTCCCTTGAAAACATTATCAGTACAGGAGGGCCTAGGAGTGATTTTTATTATGTTGTGATGATCTTAAAAGGAGAAAGGAAAGGGAGTGGAAAAGGATATACTCGAGAGGAAGGAGGGAGAATTGATGTTACATAATTGGGGTATATAAAATCATCTTATCAATTGCAATTATCTATTTAATTAATAATCTACGCAGTTATAAAATACATAAGCTTCTAATATTTTATTATACACACACATCTATGTATGTATATTTGCTTTTTTGGAAGGGGGAGGGCAGGGCAATTGGGGTTAAGTGACTTGCCCAAAGTCACACAGCTAGTGTGATCTGGGGCTGGATTTGAACTCAGGTCCTCTTGAGTCCAGGGCTGATGCTCTGTGGCACTGTGCCACCTAACCGCCCTTACAATATGATTTTAAACATCTGGGTTACATATCCTTTTCATTTTGTTGTGGAATGCAGTGTAACATGTTGGTCTAAAGTTAATTTCTGCCAGACTGATTTCTAGTTTTCCCATCAGTTCTTTCCTAAGTAATTTATGTTGTGGGGTCTCATTTCTTATGATGCAATGAACACGCATTCTTGTACTGGAATGTTTAATTATTCCTCAATTGACTTTGTTTCCATTTATTTGCTACTACACAAGGTGCTTTTATAAATATTTTGTTGGATCTTTATTTCTGTTTTTAGCTTCTTTAGGGTATATTTAGTTATCTGGGTCAATAATGGATTAAAAAATATTAATGCCTTTTGTCTCTTACATATTATTTTTGCAAGGGTAAAAAAAGACTTTTATCTTCAAACTCTTGTCTTGTGACAAAAATAATTAAGCAAAACTCATCAAGTTCATTGACTATCATCTGCATATGATATTCTGTAGTCCCTTGACTCAGTGGGAAAGGAGGTATGTTTCATTATCTTTTCTCTGAGCCCTTCATTGTCTTTATTGTTATCTTTAGCAATTTCTAGGCAAATATCTATCATCTACATAAGGGGATAATTATTTTGCCTCCTCTTCGTTGAGGATTATAAAGAATTATAAAACTTCAGAGTTAAAAGAAATCTAAATGTCTTTACATGTACTTCAAAAAGGACTCTTACAATAAAGTTTTCTCCACATGACAGTGAAGCCACTTGGTTTAAATTCTGACAGTATGGTCCTTGATAAGAGTTCACCATGAAAGAAAAATGACACTAAAGAAAACCAAAATAGGAAGAGTAAATGGATAAGATCAGTTATATGCACAGGAGGCCCATGATGTAGTTGATACAAATTTGGAAGGCATGGAGAGACTGGTTCTGAAGATATCTGAAGGAAATGGGGGAGGAGCCAAAATATTTGGGGAAAACGAGGGATGTCATTACTACACAAAAAAGGCAAGAGATCAATGACTGCCAACTCATATGTCTACTTTCTCATCTTACACAAAATCTTTAGGAAAAATAATTTATACAAATATCAAGGGAATCCTGGACGAAAATATAAGAAACAGGTAAATTTTCTATAATGCAGCACATTTTTATAATCACACTATTGACCAAAAGGTGCAGAAAAGGCAAGATGCCTCTATACTTATGGTTTGTTGATTGTTAAAAAACATCTCATGTGGTAGAACAAAATTTAAAGATTTTGCTGCAAGAAAGCATCTCTCAATTCAACAAGTATCTATCTGTTGTGTATGAGATACTATACTAGGCACTATATAACAGAGACAAAAGCGTAAAATCATCTCTGCCTTCAAGGATCTTATATTCTACATTAAGATTATAAAGTTTTTTTTTGCTAGATGCAATATCGATAACTTTGTTTAGATCCTGTGAATATTAATATCAAACATTGTATAAAACAAAGACAGGCAGTTTGTCAATCTCCTATACCTTCATATGAGCAATGCCACTGTCTAGGTAAGCTACTAGGTCAGGTAATGGAGAATCTCCAGTCTGAAAGGAAAGGTCTTAAGGGTCATCTAGTTCAAAACTCAAAACTTACCTGTGCAGATATCTTCTCTGTAACCTCCCCGAGAAATGGTTACCTAGCTTTCACTGGAAGACAACTAATGAGGGAATCTTAAGCCATGAGGAAGCCCATTTCCCTTATATGTTTAGGAAGTTTTCCCTTATGTTTCAGTACGTGGAATCAGGGCTCTAGCCACATCTTTATCTTATTCTACTACTGTAGTCTGACATTATCTCAAAGGGTGAACAACTACGTGAAACTGCCTCTGCTATGGGAAACTTTGCTGCCTCCAAAGAAAAACAATCTAAAGCATTTGCTCAATTTGCTATACTCAATTGTCCTGTTAATATTTTACCTTTTTCCCAGAATATTCCAAATGGCAGCTGTGGTCGATGAGCCTGCCTGGCTCAATTTTCTATAACCTCATTTATCTCCCAACTTTGTACCACCCTTGTGATTTTTTTATTCAAAAAACTGTAAAAAATGTTCAGTATGCAGTTCTGAGAATAATTCCTTGACAGATAAGTTAACTGAGCCTCAGAAAGGTCAAGATCTTGTGACTGAATGTCCTTTATCCTAGACATTTTCCTCTTAAACACTCACAGAGAAATGCACGACTCCCCATACCTCTCTTCCCCAAGACACTGCATCCTGGCTGTCCTTGTCACATCTCACATGCCCCTCCTCCCTTGACATACTGTACTCAAAGTACTCTGCTCCCTATTGATACTCTATCCTTCCTCTTATCTCCCATTCTACCTCCTGCAACTCTTCACCCTTGGGGGTTAGTTATCTACCAGATTTGCTGATTATCCACCTTCTCTCTCCCCTCCCCTTCTACCATGCCCTCTAATCCCTCCATGCTTTCCTAGGCCATCACCCCTTTTCACTCTAGCTTTACATTTCGCTCCAGTCTCAACTCTACAGTTAGCCAATACAATTACACAACACTCCCAGTATTTGTATCCCTTACTCCCTTGTCCAACAAGCCCCAAGACTAGGTAATCCCCACCATCTGCCTTCTCTACTTTTACTATGTTTTTATGAATGGTGCTGAACGAAGTCATACAAATATGCTGAGCCTGCTACACATTTGTCATCTAATCTCAGCTGGACCTCACTGCACCAAAACAGTCCCTTTAGTATTTTCTGATTGACTTACATGCTTCTCCTAGCAACTGTTCCAAAACTTTTCTTCTCTCTGTAAGTGTTCCACACTAGCTTCTCCTCACTTCTCAGCACAGGACCTCAACTCAGACATTAGAATACACAGTCCATTCATCTGTGAGCTCCCTCATCTATTTATGCCCACAATCCCACCCTCAAACCCCCCTTCCCCCCAGCTCCTCAGTGAATTTACCTCCAATTATACTCTCATTTTCAGTCTGTCTACTGGCTCCTTCCCTGATACCTACAAATATGCTCCCTTCTGACCTTAAAAAAATCACCTAACCTTTCCATCTCCTCAAACAACTCCTTTTCCTCACTTTCACAGCCAAACTCTGACAAAAATCAGTCTACATTGCTTTTACTTTCTCCACTATTTCTCGACTCTTTGTGATCTGACTTCCTACTCTCATCACTCAAATATGATCAGTTCTTCAAGATAACCAATGAGCTCTTATATATTACAGACCCTTTTCTTAATCTTTATTCTTCCTGATCTCCTTGAAGCACACTATTGACCACCCCTCATCTGTGTGTGTGTGTGTGTGTGTGTGTGTGTGTGTGTGTGTGTGTGGCATTACTCCTTACCTGCCTGGGCATTCCTCAGTCTCCTTTGCTGGACCCATGTCTGGCTTCCTGTGGGTATACTCCAGCTCTGACTTTGCCCCTTTTCTACTCTTTATACTCACTCTAGGTCAGTGGTTATTAACCTGTGGGTCACGACCCCTTCGGGGGTCGAACAACCCCTTCACAGGGGTCACCTAAGACCACTGGAAAACACATATTTCCGACGGTCTTAGGAACTGAGACACCGCTCTTCTATTGGTCTGAAGGTGGGTCTGCCCACATACAAGTATTTAAGGGGTCGCGGCATTAGGAAGGTTAAGAACCACTGCTCTAGGTGATCTCATCAGTTTTCCAGGATTCAATTACCATCTCTATGTAAATAACTCTTAGATCAATGTAATCCTAGTCCCAGTCTCTTTACATACGGGTCATTTCCAAAAGGACAGATGTCCTGTAGGCATCTCAAACTCAACATGTTCCAAACATAACTCATCTTTCCCCCAAAATACAACTCCTCTTCTCACACTCTCTACTTCTGTCAAGGACACCAGCATCCTTCAAGTCACCTAAGGTTGACAATCTCAGAGTTATCTTTGGTTCCTCACACTCCCTCATAATACAGCTAATCTGTTGCCAAGTTTTGTTGATTTCCCTCCACCTCTCAAACATTTATCTTCTTTCCACTCACAGCTTAGTTCAACCTATTTATCATCTCTAGTTTGGACTATTTTAATAACTTTCTAATTGCTCTTCCTGTTTCCAGTATTCTTCATCTCTAATTTTCTCCCCACCCAGCTAGTGAAGAGATATTCCTCTAAAATATGTATATGTATATATATATAAACATATACACATTTATTTCCCAATTACATATAAATTTTTTTTTACAAATTTGAGTTCCAAATTCTCTCCCTCTTTGAGAAAGTAATTTGATATCAATTATACATACGAAGTCATGCAAAATATTTCCATATCAGTCATGTTGCAAAAGAATCCTCCCCAAAGTTAAAAAAAAAAAAGTAAAAGTTTCAATTTGCATTCAGAATTTATCACTTCTCTTTCTCTGAAGGTGGATAGCATTTTTCATCATGGTTCCTTTGGAATAGTCTTGGATCACTGTCTTGATCAGAGTAGCCAAGTCTTTCAGAGCTCCTCTTCCCTACAATATAACTGTTACTGTGTACAATGTTCTCCTGGTCCTGCTCACTTCACTTTGCAAGAGTTCATACAAGTATTCCCAGGTTTTTCTCAAAACAATCCTGTCATTTCTTACAGCACAATAGTATTCCGTTAAAATCATATGCCACTACTTGTTTAGCCAATTCTTAATTGATGGGTATCCCTTCAATTTCCAATTATTTGTCACCACACAAAGAGCAGCTATATTTCTGCACAAAGAAGGCCTATTCTTTTTTCTTTGATCTCTTTGGGATGTAGACCTAGTAGTGGTATTGCTGGGTCAAAGGGAATGCATTTTTTACAGCCTTTTTACTTTTATAGCAAGTTTTACAGCCTTTTGGGGATAGTTTCAAATTGTTCTCCAGAATGGTTGGAATAGTTCACTTCATCAGAGATGTATCAGTATCCCCCAATTTTTCCACATTCCCTCCAGCATTTGTCATTTTCCTTTTCTGTCATGTTAGCCAATCTGATAGGTATGAAGTGGTATGTTTTAATTTGCATTTTTCTAATCAGTAATGATACAGAACATTTTTTATGTTACCACAGAGAGCTCTGATGTCTTCTATTGAAAACTGTCTGTTCATATCCTTCACATTTTTATCAACTGAGGAATAGTTCTTATTTTTTATAAGTTTGGCTCGATTCTCTATATATTTGAGAAATGAGGCTTTTATCAGGAAAACATGGTATAAATTTCCCTTCAATGCAGCAACCCCCCTTTCCTGCTTTTCTTATTTTGGTTAATTAGTTTTGTTTGTGCAAGTTTTTTTAATTCCATGTAACAAAAAATTTATCTATTTTACTTCCCATGATCCTTTTTATCTCATTTGGTCAAAAACCCTTCCTTTATTCACAGATATGACAAATACATTGTCCCACGCTCCACTAATTTATTTATGATACTATCCTTTATGTGTAAATAATTTATTCATTTTGCCCTTATCTTTGTATACAGCATGAGATATTGGTTTATGCCTAATTTCTGTCAAACTGCTTTTTAGTTTTCCCACCAATTTTTGTCAAATAGAGTTCTTACCCCCAAAACCTTGCTTATCAAATACTATATTGCTACTCCTTTACCACTGTGCATTATGTACTGAACCTATTCTACTGATCCACCACTCTATTTTTTTTGCCAGTAACAGATTGTTTTAATGATTATTGCTTTGTAATATATTTTGAAATCTGGAACTGCTAGGCCACCTTCACATTTTTTTTTTCAATGATTCCTGATGGGATAGTCTTAAAGAACAGGTCTGAACATTTCAGTAGCCTGGTTCAAAAAAACCCAGGGGCTCCCTACACATCAATAGGTTCAAATATAAACAAGTCGGTTTCAACTTACCCTTTTGGCCTCCTTGTGGCTTCTATTCTTCAGTCTAGCCAAAATGGCCTTGTTATTCCTCATCATGGGGATGACATTCCATCTCCCATCTTGTCTTTGAACCTATTGGCTCCTTTGTCTAGAATGCAATTCTTTGCCCCTATCTCTTACAAGTATCTTCTATTTTTTGGGAAGCCTTAGTTTCTTTTGAAGCTTAGCACAAATGTCACGTTCTACAAGAGGCTTTTCTTGATCTCTCCAGTTGCTAGTGTCTCCCTCCTACCACACCGATCAACTTGTATTTATCTTGTACATTTGTGTACATGTTGACTCCCTCAATAGACGGAAAGATCCTTGAGGGTCAAAGATTATTTCATTTTTTGGTCTTTGTATCCCCAGTACTTAGCACAGCATCAAGTCATAAAGTAGATAAATGTTTGTTGATTTGACTGATCAAGACTGGATTGAACAGGATTGTGATCTCCTTGGTTTTGAATTCTGTATTTCTACTAAAATCTTAGGGTTTTGTTTTGTATTTTAAGCATCAGATTTGATTTGCTTTCTGAGGAACTTCCTATGGTGAAAGAGACCAAGAATTTTCCCACAATTTAAGTCTCAAGAGCTGCCTGGGGGCATAAAAAAATCAAGGGCCTTGCCCAGAGTCTAATAGGTTTCTTTTTCATTAATTAAGTTAAGCAAGTTCCTGGATCTTTTGAAAAATTGGCTGGTAAGCCCTTCCCCTAGAATTGATCATAACATCACACATTCTAATTGGAATGGGCACTAGTGACTTCATTTTACAAATAAAAAAGAGGTCTACGAAGCATAAATGAATTGTAAAAGGTTACACAGAGTAACAAAGCTGGGATCTGAACCCAGGTCTTCCTATTCCAAATTCTCCTGCTTTCTACCTTTCTACCCCATAGCAGGTGAAACCTAGTTAAGCTATGAAGCTTCAACCTATAGAACTGAGACCAGGATCTGAAAAATCTCATTAGCTATCCAGACTAGCACTAGGACCACGTCCTGGGTTTTAACTTTCCTGAACTTCTTGCTTCACTTAACACACTGTTCTCCAGCAATCTTCTTGCTGCTGCCAGCTCCATTCTCTCTCCTTTTCTCCAGTTCTGGAACCAGTATTAACTCTGCCATTGAACCTGGAAGAGATGATAAGCTACTCCCCTGTGGTCTCATTCATCATCACTGTTAACTTTCCATACCGAAGTGACCTTCCTTGGCTACTATTGATGGATGGATGCTCTTCTGCCTCTTTTACAGTGTTAATTATAAACTATCTTTGCTATTGTATTTATCTTCCTAGTGCTTAACACATGCACAGTAAGGGCTTTAAAAAATGCTTTTTTTCATCATTCATTTTACCAAGGTACAATTACTCAGGCCCTGGCTAAACAAACAGCTTTCAACATCGCTGCCAAAATCTTAAGTGTAGTTGTAAAGTCTAAGTCTGTGGCTTTCATCATGAAAGGAAATTCTAGTCTGGCTTTTGCCAATAACTAGCTCTGTGACCATGGGCAAATCATTTTATTGCTCTGAGTAATCTGAAGAAGGTCAGACACCAGTATTTGGAAAACTATAGTTAATGCAATGCATAAGGTTCCAAGAGGATTTTTTGGTGTTAGCAAAAAATTTCTCTATATTAAAACAGGAAAATATTAAGCAATTGCTTTTGGTCTAAAATAGGTTTACTCTCTATTTTGCTTCAAAATTTCCTCCATCTATTTTGCCAGGGGCACTACAACCCCCCAGACTGGCATTTCTGTGTTCTGTAGGTTTATTTTTGAGCCCCAAAGCATTCCATGCCCAAATCACTTTGGTAACATCTTGCTAGCTATTCTCTAAAGTTATTCCTACCTCTAAGATTCTTTATATAGCAAGTTTACTACCTTAGAATACCATTGTGCAGATTACTGTGAGAATTCCAACAGTAGGCTGAAAAAGATAAAGTAAACAATAGGATAGCAGCATGCAGTAAGCAGCAGAGGGCTGGTTTCCTCATTACGTGGTCAAGGAGGGCCTTACATGGCTGTCTGTGGAATTCAAAATTCTTGTATGAACAACTATCTGGGCAAAGACGAATGGATGGGGCATCCTGGGGCAGGCTGACATGGAGGAATACAAAGCCAGTGGCAGGAATGTTTGAGGTCAACAAAAGTTACACATGTTGCCAAGAGCTACTTTCACTGGGAGACACAAAGATTTGAACTGGCCTTGGGACGAGTGAGGCACAGAAACTCCCTATAATATTTGGTTGGGAAACATGATAAAAGCAATTCCCACATGTCTATAGCTAAAGCAGACTAGAAGGGGTGAAAACAACCTTCAGAGCTAAGCCCATGTTTACTACTTCTTGTTTAAAAAGTTCACGAATTCACAGATCATAAAGTCAGAGCAGAAAGGCTGGGCCACTGAGGTCATCTATACCCATTTCATTTTACAAGTGAGGAAAATCAAGGCCAAAGAAGCGGGGAAAGTGTAAAGAGAAGGGAACAAAAATTTATTAAATGCCTACTATATGCCGAGTATGGTGCTGAGAACTTACAATTATTATTTAATTTAATCCTTACGATAATCCTATAAGGTAAGTGCTATTATCCCCGTTGAAGAAATTGAGGCTAAGAGCACCTGAGTGATTTGCCCAGAGTCAGAAAAGTAGTAAATGTCTGAGGCTTTGAACTGATGTTTTCTTGCCTCAAAGACTAGCCCCATCAAGGTCACACAACCAGCTTTGTCCTGTGACCGCAAACATATATCTCTCAGTCTTGAAAAAAACAAAACAAAACACAACTAATTTAAAGGTAAAGGTTACACACCTGCACATACTCACCTACTCGCCCACTCACCCGCAGCCTTTTCTGACTGACAAAGAAAGGTGAAACAGAACCTTTAAACATTGGATAAAGGAAACATCTTTGTCTTCCAGAAGGAATCAATACGGACAGCTTCTGACTATCCTAACTCACGGCTAGGCTGATTTCTTTAAGTCTCTCAAAGTTCAGTGGGCGTGTAAATATTAAGGGCAGGGACTAGATTCAGATGGCCTGAATAGTCTTCTCAAGTCAAATCCAAAATAGACATTTTCACTTCCCACCTTGAGAGCAAAAGCAGAAGAGATTATAAAGGAGAGACTCAAACAGCTTTAGAACAAAACCGTTGTATTTCTACTAGTAGGTACAGAGGATTTTGTAATATGGATGGATATTATGAATGGCAAATAATACAAATATACTTTATTTTGGAAAAAAAGTTTACATAAGTAATGGGACACTTCGGAAACACTCTTGCTTAACCATGTTACTGAACAAAAACAATGCC
>JAQQSW010015376.1:0-11901 GCA_028646575.1 Pseudocheirus occidentalis | reverse complement strand
CTCCTCTCATTCTAGTCCTCTCCCACCTCAGAATTTTGCCTTTTAAAGTATCATCCCTTCGTATTCAATTCTTCCTATACCCTCTATATACCCATATACACTCATGCTCAGATATGTAGTCATATGCATATACAGCCTCCTATATGGACATATGTGTAAGTGTACATATATATACATTTGTATTCCCTTCACCTATCCTCATGCTAAGAAAAGTTTCATAATTTACTATTATCATTTTTCCATATTGGCATGTAAATAATTCAAATTTGACAAGTTCCTTATGATTTCTTTCCCATGTCAACCTTCTCATGCTTCTTGTGTTTGTCAAATTTTCTGTTCAGTTCTGGTTTTTTCAGGATATCAGTTTCTTTAGCTACAATTGAAGGGGGATGGACCAGATGATCTCTGAAATCCCTTCTACACCTGGATCTGTGGTCCTATTCTCAAATTAGTACTTGAGCTCAGGGCTCTTCCCACTGTACTGCCCTGATTTTGATAATCATCTGGTCCTTCTCTTTTCTAATACTCTCGCCTTTTAACCTGTTCATTGTATTTTTCCAAAGAAATGATGTCAAGTTTTCTGACAGTGGAAGAACATAAATAGCTACTTCATGAGATGCAATTTCCTAAGTTAGCTAATGTAATAAAACTTTTTCTCTGGTAAGCATTTTCCCCCCTCAGCTAGGGATAAGTAAGTACTTAGAGGAAGTTTTAGAGAGCATGAAATAAACATTAGCAGTCAGACAGAACAGACTTAAGCAAGGAGACTTGCTGCTTTCATATTTATGATCCTATCCTGATCAAGGACAAGATAATTTATAGATAAATGATGCAGTGGAGGATCCGATTGGGAGTAGTTGATCCATTCACTAAACCTTAGAGTTTATTGTTCAGCATATTTTCCATTTATTTGGTTCCCTTCAATTCTGCCTTGTGATATTAAAATGTGAAATGTAAGGTCTTTATCCTGATAACTCAATTAATTTCTAAGAGTTTAATGAATATCCCATAGTGATATATGCAGCAATAAAAGAAAACCTCATGATGTGGGGTGATTTTTAAAAATTTATGGCATCTGCCTAAAGATCTATGTGATGAAAGACTGTAAAAATGCTCATTATTATTCCTGAGAGGTATTTCTCTTTTGACTATCTTCTTTTTGTCTTTGTTTGGAGTGGGTTAAGGGAAGGAAGGTTATTAGTTGAGTGTTGCCTAAAAGAATAATTTCTTCAATGGAGTAGTTGCTCCAGAAATAATCAACTCTTTTGATCTTTCTCATATCAGAGTCAATAGTACTTTATCTATAAATTTAGTTTCAGTGTAGATGTATTTGTTGGAAGAAGAAAGAAAGATGGGAAAAGGTTTCCTACACCAATGAATAGTTTCAAGTAATTCTATTCTGTTCTAGCTCTAACTACCTGGTCAATAATTAATGGAGTATATCAATTCTGCCTTTAGAGCACTGTTCTGTAAATGACAGTATGGTTTAAGGGTTTGTAAGGCTAGAAAACAAGGAAAGAATAGATCCTTTATGATTAAGTTTTTTTTTTTAAACTTGAGGTAGGAATATGGATTTCACATATAGGATTGGGTAAAGGAAAGAAAATACTTTGGGACTAACAGGAAAGAATTATGTCAGAACTAAAATTTATCATTGAAATGGCAATGTTTAACACAATTTAGATGACTACTACCAAACAGTCAACCAACCAAACATTTTTAAATACTTTTTGTGTTTGTTGTATGTTTTCAAAGAGGATCATGACATCAGGAAAACGATGACATGACTTGCAGTTGACTTGGATTTGAGTGAGTGAGGGCTGTGCAAGGTCACAAGTCTCACTTTCTCCTCCAGAGCCATCTGGGTCCAGTGGCCAGATATTCATCAGGATGACTGGAGATTGCCCAGGATGCTGTGGGAGACCCTGGCCCTTTTAGGCTAAGGCCTTTCTAAGTTCTCACTTTGAGTGAGGTACTGCCCTCAGTATAGGCAGAATAGGCCTCTTAAGGGATGGCACATTTAATTAAAAAAAATCAGATTGGTAAGGGAAGATCTTCAGGGTCCTATGGAATGATCAGAGAGAAGCTCAGTTTGGCTGAATTGTAGATTATGGAATGAGAAGTAATGTCCAACAAAGGTGGAAAGATAGATTAGGGGCAGGTTGTAAAGGGTTTTTAAAAGCTGAACAGAGAAGTTTATACTTTATCTTAGAGGGAATCAGGCATCATTGGAGTTCACTGAGTAGGAGAGTGACATGGCCAGATCTTTGCTTAAGAAATCACTTTGGCAGCAGTGTGAAGGAGGGACTGAAGCAGGGACCCATTTAATGTAAACAATTTGGAATTCTATTACAATAATCTAAACAAAAGCTGGCAAAAATGTGAACTGAGAAGGTAGCTTTATGAATAGAGATAAGGAGTAGAATGTAAAACGTAAGACAGAAAAAGAGATAGAAACCAAAAGATCTGGCAACTAATTTGATAGATGGGGTAAAATTGAGGAGTTGAAGATAATGCTGAAGTAGCAAACATGGGAGACAGGTACCTGTACCTTTGACAGAAATTGGCAAGACTAAAGGAAAGAGTGTGTTTTGAGAAAAAAGATAATGAGTTGTTTTGGATGTGTTGACTTTGGGTTATCATGGGTTGAAGTATCCCATGAAGTAGTCCTGATCACATAGGGCTAAAGGTTAGAAGAAAGATATTATAGAATCATAGAACAAACAACATAATTTTGGAGCTGTAGTAGTCAATAGGCATCATGCACCCTAAGTTGTTCATTTTATAGAGGAAGAAATTAAGACCAGAGAGAGGAAGTGAATTGTTCCATGTCGCACAGAGTTAATGGTGGAGCTAGGCCTTAAACCCATCTTCTTAGTTCTGTGCTCTTTCTCGTTGTACTGTGATATCAACATTATATCTAGGCAATCTTCTTTCCAAGAGTCATTCTTTCCATATTTATTTACCATGTTTTCTGAAGGAATGCTGTAATAAGAGGCATATAACACCAAAAATTGGAAAGCTACTCAACAATTACTTGGTCTAAAATCAATGTCAACATATATTTTGTAAATTACCACTAGATGGCAGAAAAAAAGAAATCATTGAGCTGTATAGGGGCAGGAAATGGGTTTATGAATACTCCATAATAAAAAAATACAAAAACAAAAACATAAGATTTAAAATATTACACAGTATGGCCTGTAATTGCCTCCCTTCCTTTGTAAGTAATTGTTCTTTCTTAATGTATATATGTTTCTTCAAGAAGGGTTATGTATCAATAACAATCCCCTAAGTGATTCTCTATTTGATGATTAGTGCATTATACTGTGTGGTCATAACAAATCAAAAATCTTGGTATATCTCTTGCTTTAGACCTCACAAAATTTAAGATTGCCATTATTTTGTGCTGAATACAAATACATTTTGGACATCCATTTGAGGTAATAGTTATGGAAGTGGAATTATAGGTACCACTCTGAAAATTGCAGCAGCAGTAAGTAAGATGGAGGACCTTGGGCAAGGGAGACAATTGTAAAGAATCTATCTTTTATTACCCCACATGTATAGAATTGGATCATTTTCAGACTGCAGATGGCACTCTCTTGAATATGTAGAGCAAATTTGCTTAGTGAGAGAGGGGAGTGATAGGAATGCATGTAGGTAAGAGTGAGAATGAAGCCAGCCAGTTGCACTCGAGAAAATGTTTGTGATCACAACCTCAATTATGGTGCTTTCTTTCTTGCACACTCCTTACAAAAGACTAGTTTCTTCAGATATAAAACCATTTGGAACACTGGACTATAGATGAAACAGAAGGAAGCTTTTCTTTCCTTTGCAATTGCCAAAAGCAAGTAATTATTTTTAGCAAAGCTTGAAAGAGAAAATCAACTATAGAATTTTGATATTATTTTCCTAACTCGTTTATGTTTGCAAAAAACCTTAGGAAATGAAAATACCTCATAAATAATCATTAAAGAGTATAGAAGTGGTTAAGCAGCATAGAGCACAGAACACTGGACTTGGAACCAAGAAGAACTAAGTTAAAATCATGCTTCAGGCATTTATTAGCTGCGTGACCCCAAGCAAGTAACTTTACCTCTTTTTTGCCTCAGTTTCTTCATTTGTAAAATGTAGATAATGATAGCATCTTCCTCAGAAGGTTGTTGTAAAAATCAAATAGAATAATATTTGTAAAATGCTTTCTTTGCCAGCCTTATAGCTCTCTATAAATTCTAGATGGAGAGAGGAGCTGGTCAGTGGGCTTTAAAAATAGTTAACACTCTTATAACTCTTTACAATTTACAAAATGCAAACCAGCCATCTATCACGTCTATTTTACAGTGTTGATGTAACGATCAGATGAGATCTAATATAGGTAACTGGTTTGTACTTTGTAAACCTTAAAGAGTTATATGGATGTTAACTATTATTACTATTATATTTGTAGAATAATGATAGCAACACAACCAAGAATGGTATTATAGCTACAATAGCAATTCTTTGACTCTCTATTAAATTTATGATTTCATATTCAGGACAGAACTTTATGGGAGCACTAATAGTTAGAAAGTAAAATCTGAATGGGCATTCATCAAAGGGTACTAAGAAGGACCAGTCAGATAGGTAGGAGGAGAATCAGGAGAGAGTGGTGTCCCAATAATCTAGAAAAAAGAGAGTACCAAGGAGGAGAGTGAACAAAAATGCCAGAAGGTGAATGAGAAAGAGGACTGAAAAAATGTCACTGGATTTAACAAGAAAGAGATGATTAGTAATTTTTGAGAGAGCAGTTTCAGTGGAAAGATAAAGTGAAAAGCCAAATTGTAAGGGATAAAGAAGAGTGAGAGGAGAGAAAAAGCAGACACCTACTGTACGTACACAGGCTTTTTGAGGAGTTTAGTTACAAAGTACAGAAGAGATCAAGGGAGGTTGTTGTCAGGAGGGCAAGACATGGCCGTGTTTGTAGGAAATAGAGAATTAGCTAATAGAGAGGGAGAGATTGAAAATAAGTGAAGGAATGGGGATTCAGAGGGTGCCATCTGTTGGAGGTAACTTGGTAAGATTACTTCATTATGTGAAAGTAGTGAAGAAGGAGATAGTGGCAGAAAGCTTCTGACTGGTTGGACTTAAAGGAAGAGGGAGAAGAGGGAGCTTATGGTAAATTATCTTAATTTTTTTTCCCTAAAATATGGGTTGAGACTTTTAGGTGAGAGATTTGGGGAAGGGAAAGCCATGGGAAGTTTGAGGAGGGATGAAAAAGTTTTAAGAGAGCTGCCATGATGGTGGGATAGAGAGTTGGTAAGGGATGGTTAGCAGTAATGAGAGCACAGTTGGGGTTGTGTAACATAAATTTTTAGCAGTCCCAGCCAGAATAATTGCACGATTTTCTCCATCTTCATTCAGCAGCATGGGTGTAGGAGGAATGAAGGTGACAACTGGTGAGTCAACCAAGGCTGAGGGCCGACCATAACCGGCCATATGATAAAGCGGATAGGGATTCAAGGGATTTAATACTGAGTAAAATTGGTTCACCAAGGGGTCGAGGTGGAGAGAAGAAGAGAGAGTAATAACATATTCAGTTATTATCCTCCCAATAATAAGGCTAATGATAATAACACTTATATAATGCTTTAAGGTTTACAAAGATATTTACAAATATCATATCTTTTAATCCTCATGCAGATGCTGTATTTTTTTATCCCCATTTTACAAATGAGCAAACTATGGCTGAAAGATATCAAGTGGCTTCTCTAGGAACACACAACTAGTGAGTGAGGCTGGATATGAGCTCAGGCCTTCCTTTCTCCAAGTCCTATGTTCTATGCACTCTGCCACTGATTCACAGGGTATGATTATTTTCATAACTTTTACTAAGGACTACCAGAATGCTCCTAAAAGATTTTATAAGTATTTTTTTTATTTCACCAGAAGCAACTAAGCGCCTGTTTCTCCACAATCTTGTAAATACTGGGTTTTATTGCTTTGAATTATTTTTCTACTTTACGAGTTTGAAAAGGTTTTTACCTCATGTTGATTTAATTTGTATCTTTTTAATTATTCATAAGAATAAATAGTTTTTCAAGTGATTATTAACAATTTATATTTTTTTCTTTTGAAAATTACATGTTCATGTACAGAGAAACTTACATTCAAATAGTGGAGGCCAAAGAGTGATGAACTGGGAATGAAATGAGGAGGGGGGCAGCTATGTGGCACAGTGAATAGAGCACAGGCCCAGAAGTCAGGAGGACCTGAGCTCAAATCAGGCCTAAGACACTTCACACTTTCTAGTTGTACGAGCTTGGGCAAGTCACTTAACACCAATTGCCTTCCCTTCACCCTTCTAAAAGAAAAAAAAAGATAATGGTGGGGGTTTCTCATTATATAGTGAGCCTAGTCAGAGATTTACCAATCAAAAGCAAACCCGAGAGCAGATTTACCCCAAGGTGGACAAAACTACAAAGTCTGAAGAGTGACTCGATCTGGGTGCTAAAAATTTTCCAAATGAATTGTTAAATGATGAAATTTTTTTCTAAGTTTGTATTTTCTGCAGGTTTATAAAATACTATTTTGTTGTTCTTGCTGCTGCTGCTGTTGTGTTGTTGTTTGAGGGGCAGTATGGCATAGCAAACAGACAATCTCTACATCAGGAAGAGTTGTATTTGAGCTACTTTACTGTAAGCATAGGTTTGAAGCTTATTTGACAAAGCAGAATGCTGTTGAGTAAGGGATGCCCTAGATGGGCTCCTTTGAGGTCAGGGAGTTAATCTAACTTTTATTTTGTTTTTTCATTAGGATTTTCCCTACACAGATGAAATGGCAAGTTGGAGTAAAAAAAAAAGTGGAAGAATTGAGGGTTGAGGGTTCAGTGTCATGAAAGGCAAAGGCAAAGAGGATCAAGAAAGACAATGAATATGGTCATGATGAGGTCATTAGTGACTTTAAATAGAACAGTTTAAGTAAATGAGGAGGGTCATTAGATTACAGGGAGTCAGGAGTGAGTGGAAGTAAGATTTTGGAGGTAGTTCTTTATAGACTATTTCTGAACATTGGTTGAGGAGGAAAAGACAGGGTACTTCTACAGGATAGTGGGGTGAGAACTTTCTGTTTATTCTCAGAATGATGGTTATTAGGAATTAAATGATATTTCAGTGACGATTGACACCTTGTCATGTTTTAGGGATTTGCAAGTAAGATATAATAATGAACACCTATTTTTCTTACTGTCAAATCCAGCCAAAAGAATACGCCTTGGAAAGCAAGGCAGGAACTTGTCACATAAAGGGACTGAGGAGACAGCTTTCTGTAGTAATAAGGCTACATTCTCATTTCAAAAATGACCCCTTTTAAGAAGGATGGCTTTGCAAACAACTTATTAACACAGGGCTTGAAATGTAAAAGTTGTAGTTTTTCCTACAAACCTAAGGGAAAATTGAGGAAGAGGCAATGGAGACCTTAAAAAAAGAAGGAAAATAATAACATGTTACTTTATTATACTGGAAATATTAGGATAGATATAGGAAAGGCATTCACTCGTCTTCTCTTGAACTTTCTTTTAGTAGGCAGAACATTAGTTTGTATTCATTTCATTTACTGTAGAGTTGGCTCACTTCCAGACTGGACCACGCTTTAAGATCATTGTGTAAGGCACTGGTCCTTTTGTAGATGAGTAGTTTAGTTGCTCAAAGGGCAGAAAATGAGTTTTTTGTGTAAAGAAAAAGGTTGCAACCAACTGCTAAAGAATATAAAGTATTGCCCCTTTTGTATGTGAATAATTTCATTGCTAAAAGGGGGGGGGAGGGAAGGAAAGGGAGGAGAAAAGGCACTTTTGTATACAAAAAGCTGATAAAATCAATGTGTAAGGAAACACAATTTTTCTGATAAAATCTGAGGACAGACAGAGATTGTTCAGAGGACTGAATAAAGAACTGCTCCAAATATGAATGGACTGAGAAAATCTATTTGAGGACAGAGAAATGACTGACACTACAGGGCATTATAGTCACTTACATAATTTGCAAATGACTTTTTTTTTCAGTTTGAGAGTTTAAAATTCACATTAAAAATCAATTCAGAGTTTATGAGAAAAATAAAAGCTATTGGTTTTATAACTAGCAGAACAGTGGATTTCATTGTTTTTACCTTTTAATATAAAAATTAGATTTGATTAGATTATGAACTTCCTGTGGGCAGGGAATGTCTTTTGCATATTATCCTCAGCATTTAGGACAGCCCCTGGCACAAAGTAGATACTTCAAAAATGCTTTTTAATTTACTAGGGGAAATATAAGTACTATCAGGAGACTGATTTGAGCCATTAAAGGCACTTAAGAAGCCATCAGGGGAGAACAGCCAGTCAAGTTAAGAAGCTAGCTGAAGAAATGTGGTAAATCCAGCAGAAGTAATCAATTGATACAATTGAAACTTCTGCCGCTGTATTTGGAGTTGGTGTATAAGAAGAAAACTGAAATTTTCTTAGAGATTTTACTCTCTACTATCCCACGTATTTTGAGGACAAAAAAGGGAGAAATACAGGCATTGCAGTAACTTTGCTGTAAGCGTAGGTTTGAAGTTGATTTGAATGAGCAGAACACTGTTTAGTGAGGGAAGACAGCTGGATGTGTTTATATTGCTCAGAGGACCAACCTAAGTTTTACTGCGAACTCTTTTTTTCTGTAACAAGATGCTGAGCACTGATTGAATGACACAGAATTCTGTTGAGTGAAGAGTTGTTTGGGCTTGTCTGCATTGCCCAGAGTGGCAACATGATGATCTCTGCAGTTCTTTGACTTAATGTAATTCCTTGCCACTACAATAGTATAATACATTCTCAGCATCTTTTTTCAGGGCAGTTATGAGTTAAAAGAGTTACTCACTGCTTCATCATTTCAAGAGTAGAAAAGGAACAGATTTGCCCAGGAGAAGAATGGTGAGGACCAGAACAATTCATAAAAAAGCAGGTTTATGTGTTTGTTCTTGTAGGAACAAAGTGCATCATAGCCTACAGTCCATGACTGTGAGTTGTTCCAAGTTCACAAGATTTCCTAATCATTTGACTCCTCTTTAGGTTTTTTTAAGTGTGTGCCCACTTACTGCAATAGACAAAGCATATATTTGTTGGAGGATCTGATTCAGATTTATGACTGAATGGTGATATATTGATTTTTCTTTCATTTGACTTATATTGGATATCTGTGATATAATAATTATTCCTACTTTTACCATATCATTAACAAATGTTTTATTTCTAAATATTAATGGCATCAAAATTTGGACTGATTTTATAAAAATGAAAAACACAGCTCACTAAGAAGTAGTAATTTATTTCTCTCCTCCTCCTTTACCTCATCAGAGGGCTCACAGATTCTCACAGATGATTCAACTCACAGACACATGATAATGGTATAAAGAATACCAGAACTCCTAGGGTGCAAGTGGGTTAAATAAGCCAGCCAGTCAGCCAGCCAGAGAGTAAGAGTGATAACCATGACATATGTGCATGCTATAATAGGATAATAGGTTTATTAAGGAAAAGACCTGGAGGACATCTAATTCAACTCTTCTATTTGTTTGGTCCTTCTGCCACCCCTTTTCTATAAAGTCATTTTTTAAATCAGGTCATATCTCTTTACCTCTGCCAAGTCAGGAACAGATATATCTCCATTTCTTTATTTTCTTCCCTACCCATTTTGGTTCTCATGCATAACTTTGAAGTTAGTAATTCATGATTATATGTCAGATATACCCAACAGGAAACTAGGAATACTAGTCCATACTTTAATTTCTCTTTTTTTGTAGATTATAGTAGAAATTTTCTCAAAAATCTATCTTTATCAATTTACATAAAATACTTCTATTTTTTTTAAAAAGGCACATCTGTTTTATTTACACAAATTCTAAAGTATATTCTTCCTATCTTTGAGATACTTTGCATATCTGCTTCCTGCTACTGTACCTACTTGGTCCAAACTTTCATATCTTCTCATTTAAATAATGCTTCCTAACTGTTCTTTTACCCTCTAGTGAATGTGCTCTTCATCTTTCACATTGTTTCAGAAGAAATCTGGAACACAGAATGGTAGAAGTAAACAGAGCCTTGCATTTGTAGAAAGAAGACCTGGATTCAGGTCCTGGCTTTCCTGTTTTCAAGTTGCATAATCTTCCGCATCCTATCATGTACTGCTCTCTACTACCTCCCTCAACATACAGACATAAAGATTCTCTCTCTCTTTCTCTCCCTCCCTCTCTTTAATTTAGCTCATTTTAAGTTGACAAGCATTTACTAAGTCTCCACTTCGAGTAACATCTTGTGCTGTATGTTAGGGACATAAAAACAAAAAAAACATATACCTTCCCTTCAAGGAATTTGTAATCCATTTACAGATTTAAAAAAATACATAAATAAGGACAATTAGGTGGCACAGGGAATAGAGCACCAGCCCAGGAGTCAGGAGCACCTGAGTTCAAATTTGGCCTCAGAGAAAGTGCTTGGCATTAATGGATGATATTGCAATTCAGTTGTGATCCAGGGGTGGAAAACTTTTGACTTTTTGTGCTCTTTGACTAACCAAATGAATGTACTTTGTTTATGATTGGAAACTAATCTCCATTTGAGAAGAGAGATTTTGACTAACTAAATGAATGTACTGTGCAGGGGTGGAGTAGTACTTGGATTGAATTGAGAACTTACTTGATAAATGAGTGAGTTATTCTGCATTTTGATTTTCTCTGTTCTGTGAATGTTTTGCCTAAATCTGTCAATGAATAAATGGAGTTTGCTATGCTCGTTAAAAAAAAAAATTGGCCTCAGACACTTAACAATTACTACCTTTGTGACCTTGGGCAAGTCATTTAACCCCACTTGTCCTGCCTTCCCCCCTCCAAAAAAAAAAGGCAAAAATACATAAACAAAAAAAATTAGAGTTAAAAAAAATAATATAAGTAAATTACTTCTCCTCTCTGAACTTTGGTTTCCTCAAATGTAAAAGGACCATGTTGGGTGAAGTTATCTTTACAGTTGCTTTCAGCACTAAAAGCTATGATTTGATTTCTACTTATATGTGTAAATGTTGTAATTGCTGCTGCACTATTAAAATATAACTTCCTCATGGAAAGATTTAATTTTTCCTTTTGTCCCTGAACCCCAATACCCATTGCCTATAATAGGTCCTTAAAAATTCATACTAATTGATTAATTCTTTTCTATTCATATTACTTCTGTACTCAAAAATCTTTGGTGTACTGTTCCAGGAGTATTACTCCTGTACTCAAAAAGTCACCAGATTTTACCAAATAAACTTGATCCTGGCATTCAAGGTCTTCCACAATCTTTCCCTCCAACCTGCCCTTCAAGACCAATTGTATATTAATTCTTTGTAATGGACTTAGTATCATAGCCTACCTGTACTGTTCCTCTCCCACATTAATTTCATTTTCTCTTATCTCCATAACTTTGTTTTGCCACCCCCTCCCCATGAAAATAATGAATCACCTCTATATCTCTCTTTAAAGATCTGTTGTTTTCATTCATTGTCCAGCTCAGATGATATTGTGTCCATGAGCCTTTTGCTTACTTCACTAACTTTGCTCCCTTATTTCCTCTCCTTGCTCAATTTGATTCCACTCAATTCACTTCAACAATTCAGGTGCCTACTATGTACCAGACACTGTGCTAGATGTTTGAGATGCAAATAAAATGGTCCCAGTAGTCAAAGAACTTATATTCTATCTATCAATTAATGAAACCAAAATGTTTAAAGTTAAAATAAGAGTTAAAAGTTAAAATGAAAAGGATTTAGAAAAAAAAAACCACCCCATTTGATACAAAATCTAGAAGTGGACGGTGCCTTAGAGATCCTTCAGTCCAAAGTTGGCCTTTTGCAGATAAGGAAACTGGCCCAG
>JAQQSW010015375.1:0-11901 GCA_028646575.1 Pseudocheirus occidentalis | reverse complement strand
CTGTGCTGCCTGTAGTGCTTTCTGTCTTGTGGAGAGTTTTGGAGCTTGAAAATCTGTTTAGCATCCCATTTTATGAGTTTTTTAGTGTGTTTGTGTGGGAGCTGTGGTGCTTTGCTGCTTCTACGCCGCCATCTTGGCCTCAGCCTCATTTTTCTACCTGTAAAATGAAGATGGTAAGAGTAGTATCTTTTTCACAAGGTTGTTGTACAGACCCAATGAGGTGTGAAACACTTTGCTCACCTTAGCGTTGATGTCAGTGTGAGCACGGCTCCTTCTTGTAGGGTGCAGGGGCTTTGCATTTTACTCCTTGCAGCAATATATTCCTTATATCTTACTTAGGCAGTCTTGGGAAGTCAGCAGGAACAGAGTTGGACAGAGGGAGAAGGGCAGACACAGTGAGTGGAAGGGTCCAGGGTAGAGCATGGCCTCAGAACTGAGGCGAAGTAGGGACTGAGGCTGTTTTGTCCTTTATGGGGGTAGTTTTCAGAGGAAAACTCCAAGCCTGGGGCTCCTTCTATCTTCCTCTCCCTTCTTTTCCCAACAATGCCTTGATTGTTCATTGCACTCAGCTTTCCACATTACTTTCTTTCCATACAGTTTACAGAGAGACAACCAAGGCAATGCTTTCCAATGCACAGACTGGAAGAGTCTGAGGATAGTCATGATGAAGCTTGAATGGGACATAGGGCCTGGGTGGGGCTGGTGGGAGAACAATGACCTCGTTCACTGTGCTAAAGCATTTGGGCCTACTTGAAGAGACAGACACTTCCTTGGTGCTGACCTGACCTGGTCATTCACCATTTTGATTTGGGCTTCACTTTTTTTGATCCAGAGGGACCAGCCAGGCCACCTCTGGCTGCTAGGGGATTGAATGAATAGCCTATTCAGCAGCCTTCCTGCCCCTCCTCCCATTTCCACAATGTTCCAAGCAACAGATCGATATCTCCTCCCAAGATGTTCTCTTCTCCAGGGCTCAGCAGGCTGGTGTACCTTTGCCTGAGTCACAAGTTCTCAGGCTCCCCCAGCAAGGAGCACACAGGGCAGGCCCTTGGCAGGGCCATTTCTAAGAGCAAAGCTGATGTGTCTTTAATGGAGGAAGACAAACAGCTGCACCTGCCTGGCTCGAGCATGGCTGTTAGCTGGACAGAGGGCAGCATGGCAGCCCCCTGGGGAGAGGATTCTTTGCCATTACAGCATCTGGCACGTGGTTCCACTTCAGGCATTGTCTCCACGGAGACTGTCACGCTACTTTGCCAATATTCCAAACGGACGCAGGTCCTGGTTCAGAATCTCTAGTTAGCAGATGTTTTCAGAGACTGCTCTTCTGAGGGACCCATCTTCTGCTCCCCTGATACCCATTAGGCCTCTTCCATCTGTGAAGAGGAGGTGACCTATTGAATACTTCTTAGGGAAAGTAACAGGTCCCAGGGAGCCAGTTTTCAAAACTCTCTTATCAAAGGATTCATCTGTGTGTATGTGCGTGCATGTGTGTGAGAGAGAATGTGTGTGTATGTGAGAGAGTGTGCATGTGTGTGTGAGAGAATATGTTTTTGTGTATGTCTCTGTGTGTGTCTTGAGAGAGAGAATGTGTGTGAATATGAGAGACTGTGTGAGTATGTGTATGAGAGTATGTGTGAGTGTGTGTGTGGGTGAGGGAGTATGTATGTATGTGAGAGTGTGTGTATGTATGTCAAAGAGTGTGTGTGTGTATGTGAGAGGGTGTGTGTGTGTGTATACTTGGATTTTATACATGGGTTAGCTAAAGACTTAAATACTGTCTTAGGACCTGCAGCAAGAGAAAATTCTGATCATGAAGAAGTAATTCCTTTTTAAAGTAAGACCTTCTGTGTTCACCACAACTGTTGTTTATCTTTCACTTCCAAGAGGACCAATGTCATCATGGCCTGATGTTCTGACTTACACTCACATTGGATTTTAGTGAGGCAGAGCAGAGTTGTTCAAAGTCATCAGCCTTGTTCTCTCTTCCAGAGTCATCAAAGTCCAGGACAAGTGTCAAGATGACTGGTGATGGCCCGGGATGCAGTGGATGCCCTTGGCATCTGTGATGTCTGACCAAGGTCTTGACACTTATGGTGCCTGCTTCAGCCTCTTCAGTGGCTGTTGGAGCACATTGTTTTCATCTACCCATTCTGCCTGGGAAAGCCTTCAGATGCGTGGAGGAGACATTCCTCTAACTTACTGATGAGTTTGAGGCTTGTTGATTACTCTCATCCTGGTTTATTCTGGCTTCTGAGATGTCTTTACTGGGCCTTTGTACCTGTGGTGTTCAGAGAGGACTAGCATCTATGGTGGGAGGGCAAGCTGAGCCCTTTGCAGGGCTGCTCATCTAATTTTGGTGTCCACTCTTGACCCAACTCTCACCTGTGGCTCCAAGAGACTGACTCACCACAACTGTTAGGGTGAGGAAGGGCTGACTGAGGCCACATCCCTGCTAGGATGTGCAAATAACTAAAATTCCAATCTCCTCATGGAAAGCCATTTCTTTAAAGTACATGCATGTTAACCTGGGCACTTGTGGCTTTAATCAAGATATAGTATTGTACTTAATGAAATGCACAAATGATTAACTTTGACAGTGGAAATGGCACAAAGGACCCTAATTCCTACATTTGCTTATTGTTCTTCTTTTTCTGAGACATAGGACAAGGATGAATGTTTCCATTGAGAATAGACATAAGGCATGACAGTCATCTTCCTATTCAAGCTAATATCGGAAAATAGTTTCAAGATTAAAAAGAAGTAAGGAAATTGTATGAGAATCTCATTTTTTATGGGTCAATCCAACAGACTTACTGTTTTTCCTTTTTCCTTTCTTCCTACATTTGGATCCATCATTCCCTTCCAGAAGAGAATTTACCATCTTCCACAAACTCTGAAACTACTTGGACAAGCTTTATTTTTTACATTTTGTTTTTATTCTGAACTTAACAAACATCAAATACAAAGGCCATTTCCTTATACAGAGTCTGTATAATATGATAAAGATGATTATGCATGAATCAATGACTTTATGTCATTAACAGATTTCTTTTCTTTGTAAGATATAACTTTAATCTGTAGTTTTCCAAGCTTTCCTGCTCATTTCTCTGTGTTTCTTTGTTGTTCTTTCTGTTCCTTCCTCTGGATTTTTAAAAAAAGTGATTGTTTAAATAGTTTTCTTTTCTTTCTTCCTTTCCCTTCCCTTCCCTTGCTTTCCTTGCCTTTTCTTCCCTTGTTATCCTCTCTTCTACTGGAAAAAAATGAAAAATACAAAAATAAGCTCCTGTAAAAAATGTGTTTAGTCAAGTGAGATGAATTCACACATTGTCCAGGTCCAAAAATATCTTCTCCTTCTGCATCTTGAGTCAAGTAACTTTTTGTCATGACATGGATAGCATGCTTCATCACCAATCCCCCCAAATTGTATTTGGTCATTGCAGGGGCCAGATTTCTCAAGTCTTTCAATCTTCTTTTTCATTTAGAGTTTTGTTATTGCGTGAATTGTTCTCCTGGTTCTGTTCACTTCACTTTGCATCTATTCATACAGATCTTTCCAGGTATTTCCCAACCTGTTCCTTTCATCCTTTATTATGGAACAAAAGCATTCCATGATATTCAAGTGCCATATTATATCAAACTATTCCCCAGCAGATGAACACATCCTTCATCTCCAGTTTTTTGCCATAATGAAGGAGCAATAATAATTTTGTACATATAAGTCATTTTCCTTTTTCTTTTTTTCTCCTTGGCATATAGTTCTAGTAATTGTATAGCTGGGTCAAAGGTTATATAAAGCTTAATAATTTCAGAAATATAGCTAGATTGTAAATCATTTGTTGACTGTCTTTTACCTCTTTTTGTATTCAGGGCACTTAGCAGCGACTGACACATAGTAGGTATTTAATAAATGTGAGTGGATTGATTGATTGCTTTCCAGAAAGGCTGAACCCGTTCACAGCTCCATGAACAGCGCGCGTGTGTCCTTTTTTCCACAGTCACTCCCCCAATTGTCATTTCCCTTCCTGTCACATTTGCTGAACTGATGGCTGTTAGACTGAACTTCAGAGTTATTCTCATTTGCATTTCTCTAATTATTAGCGCTTTGGGGCTGAGATAATGAGCGAGTGAGATAAATATAATCAGAAATAAAGAAAAAAAGAAGTTAAGAAATTGAATAGATTTTAGAAAAGTTAGATATGATAGACCTCTGTAGAAAACTGAATGGGAATAGAAAGGAATATACCTTTTTTCTCAGGGGTTCATGGCAACAACCAAAAACCTGGCTATTTCTTAGGGCATAAAATTTCACAACCAAAAGCATAAGAATTAAGTGCATCCTCTTCACATCATAATGCAGTAAAAATTACATTCAAAAAGGGCTATGGAAAGATAGATTAAAAATTAATTTGGTAATCCCAAAGAATGAGTGAGTAAAAGAACAAATCATAGAAACAATGAATAATTTCATTAAAGAGAATGACAAAAATAAGACAAAATACCAAAATCTATGAGATGCAGCCAAAGAATCCTTATCAAAAGATATGTATCTCTAAATGTTTCCATCATAAAATAGAGAAAGATCAATGAATTGATCAGGCAGCTAAAAAAAAAAACTAGAACGAGAATAAATCTAAAATCCCTGATTAAAGACCATATTGAAAATCCTGAAAATTAAAGTAGAGACTAATAAAATTGAAAGTAAGAAAACTATTGAACTAGTAAGTAAGATTAAGAGCTGGTATCATGACCCCCCCCCAATAAAACAGATAAACCATTGATTAATTTGAATTTTAAAAAGAAAGAAGAAAACAAAATTACCATTATCAAAAATGAAAAGGAGAGTGAATTAACCAACAATGAAGAAGAAATTAAAGCAATTTTTAGGAGCTATTTTACCCAATTATATGCCAATAAATTGACAATCTAAGTGAAATGGGTGAATATTTATAAAAATATAAATTGCCCAGTTTAACAAAAGAGGAAAAAGAATACTTAAATAGCCCCTTCTTAGAAAAAGAAATCTAACAAACCATCAATGAAATCCCTAAGAAAAAATCCCTAGCACCAAATGGATTTGTAAGTGAATTCTATCAAACATATAAAAAGCAATTAATTCCAATGCTATGCAAACTATTTAGAAAAATAGGCAATGATTGAGTCCTATCAAATTCCTTTTATGACACAAATATGGTTTTGATACCTAAGCAAGTGTGATGTTTAAAAAAGTTTGAGAGACATAATTTCTGGGTAATTAATAATTTTATTAATAATGCTATCATTTTATCAACACAAGGAATGACCATTTGTCCATATTTCTCTTGGACCAAACAAAGTCATTTATGGTGGAGGTGGATTCATAGTTTATATACCCTTGGAAGATCAGGTTTTTCTGAGGGTAGTAATCAGATTGGTTAACAGTAGATAGGTGGACCTATTCTAATGAGGGACTGGGAGAGTGACATTATGATCACTCTTGAACAAAGGGACTCCTTCAATACCCAGATCACTCACAACCCTGGCAACCTAGAGGAGGATGAAAGAACACTGCCCAGATTAACTTGAGTGGAACACAATGGGTAGGAATTCATTTTAGATTAGATCTAGTTAGGTGGAGCTGGTTGCCCTTCATCCTCGAAGAGCATCAAAATTATATCACTATGCTAGAGTCAAGTTACAGTGGGTGCAACTGTGACTCATCAGACCGACAGGAGCTGGGAATGCTCTACCACAGATCAAGCACATGTGAACATTTGGTGTGGATGGGGTGGGATAGCAATACCCAAAAGGAGGAGAATGTTAATCCATCTTTGATCAGTCTTGTCCTTGAGAGACTGGGCTTCAGACAAGGAAACAGGATAGGGAGAAAAGCTTGGGTCTCCCCAATTTTAATAATTAGCTATTAATATGAGAGAAATAACCACTTCTCTCACCAGAAGAAACAAAAACAGAAAGAAAACTCTAGACCAGTTTCCCAAATGAATATTGAGACAAACATTTTAAATATAATACTAGTGAGGAGATTACAGTAACATATTCCTAGGGTCATACAGTATGATCATGAGAGATTAATACTAGGGATTCAGGGATTGGTTCAATATTAGGAAAACTATCAGAATATTTGACCACATCAGCAACAAAAACACCAAAAATCATATGATTATTTCTATAGGTGCAGAAAAAGCTTTTTGACAAAATACCCTCCAAGGCAAACCCAGGACCTATATAAACACAATAACATGACACTTTTCACACAAATATGTGCTCTCATTCTGCATCTTGAGATCTAAACAACTGCAGAAACAGTCATTTCTCAAGGGTAGGCCAAGCCAATATAATGAAAATGAGAATTCTAGGTAAGTTAATTTACTTATTCAATGCCATACCAATCAAACTACCAAAAACTATTTTATAGAGCTAGAACAAATAATAACAACAAAATGAAAAAATGAGAAGGAAGGTTGTGTAGTAGTAACAAATCTCAAACTGCATTACAAAGTGGTAATCATCACAACAATCAGGTCCCGGTAAGAAATAGAATGTGTGATCGATGAGACACTCAATACACGGTAATAAGTGGGCATAGTAATCTAGTGTTGGCAAACCTGAAGATCTTAGGTTTGGGGACAAGAAATCACTATTTGACAAAAATTGCTGCCAAAACTCAAAGGCCATTTGCCAGAAACTAGGTTTATAGAGCAACATTTTGCACCATATACCAAGATAAGGTCAAAAAGGGCATGTTATTTAGACATAAAGGATGGTATCATAAGCATATTAGGGGAGCACAGACTACCTTACCCTAGGATCAGATGGATTCAGAAGTGAAGTTTATGAAACATTTAAGGAAGACTTAGGAACTGATGCAAAATTAAGTGAGCAGAACCAGGAAAACATAATACAAAGTAATAGCAATACTGTAAGGATTTTCAATTACAAAAGTCTTAACTACTCTGATCAAGAAAATGCCCGAAGATAATTCCAAGGACCTATGATGAAAAATTCTATACAGCTCCAAATCTGATGAACTCGGAATTCATATCAAAGCATACTTTTTAACCTTATTTTTATTGTTATATTTTGTTTATGTTTTCTTTCACAACATAGCTAATATGAAAATATGTTTGGCATGACCTCACATGTATAATGGAGATCAAAGTTGTTGCCTTCTCAAGAAGGAGAGGAGTGGTCAGAGGGACAGATGGAATTTGGAGCTCGAAGTTTTAAAAAAATGACTGTTAAAGTTCTTTTCCACATAATTGGGAAATATTTGATGGAATAAAGAAAGAAAAAAGCCATGAGATTGGCAATAAAAAGTTCATTAGCAACTTCAGAGAAGGCAATTTCAGCTGAATGATGAGGTCAGAAGTCAGACTGTACAGTGAAGAAGGAAGGAAACCAGCATTTATTAAGCTTCTGTGCCAGATATCATGCCAAGTGCTTTTTACAAATATGATCTCATCTAATCAACACAACAACCCTGGGAGAAAGGTGTTATTAGTCACATTTTTACAGTTAAGAAAACTGAGGCAGGCAGAGGTTATCTAGGGTCACACAGCTAGTGAGGTATTTGAGGCCAGATTTAAACTCAGTTCTTCCTGGCTAGGAAGTCCACCCTCCATCCACTGCACCACCTACCTGGGCCTTTCTACAAGCTAGAGGGAAGAAGACAGCAGATCATGAGATACTAGAGATAAGAGAAAAGAAGCAGACTAGAGGGGACAACTTGTTGGAGAATTTGAGAAGGGATTGGGTCAAGAGCAAATGCACAGCAGTTGGACTTGGCAAGAAGGTTCAGTTTTTTTATCTGAGAGCAGAATGAAGGAGATTAGGTGGGAAGGTGTCGGGATGACAGGAGAATTGGATAAAGGGGTGCTTTCTGTGTATGACCTTATTTTTTCAGTGAAGCATGAAGTGAGGTCACAGCTGAAGGGGTGCCACAGGAGCCCTAAGGAGAGAAGATTTGGAACAGCCATTATGGAGAGTGGAGAGCGAACAGCTGATCTTTGCTATTCTTCCTTGAAAACCTGGTTCATTTCATTTAACCAAAATTCTATTGGGAAATTATGTTTACTGTTATATATTTGTGCCAATAACCCTTACATGCACCGCAGATTTTACCTATCAGATTCTTATGATTGATATTTGGTGCGTTTTCTCCTCAATTGGATAGATTTGTTTTGTTCAAGAAAACACTTTTAAATTTTATGGGGCCAAATGTATTGATTTCTTTTTCATGAACAGCCATATCCTTTGGTTAAGATTTCTCCCCAAGCAGTTATGGTAAAAGTACTTTAGTTTTCTTTTAAATTTCAGGCTAAATCCATAGAGTGCTCAAAAAGTTGGCTCTACAGCACAGCCATTCTTAGAGAACTAGAGGGACTGTGCTCTGAATTGACTATGCACAAAAATTAAATAGCAGTTCTTTGAGGTTACATGGCAATAAAAATAGAACCAACAAGGCATCCCGATCCACATGACTGTGAAGGAGGGCCAGAGAAAGCCCCCAGGTCAACCTCAGGACCGAGTCATGGTCTCCTTAATGCTGGTGGACTCCCTCCACTGGCATAGACCACAGGCAACTTCTCATCCTGTGCAGGTCATAGCCCTGTTCTCCCAGAGCTCTTGTAAGAGTGTGCTCTGATAACCTTTCTAGAGTTGTGTGCTGCCAATCAAGCACTTGGGGTGTCTATCCCTTCTCCTTCATTCTGACCATGTGGGAACGGCACACCCCAGCTGTATAGTGTCATGACACAGCCTGACATTCTTAGATCACCTGAAGATTTCCCCAACCTCCCCCTCTCTCTGTATCTATGTATCATCTATCTCTCTATCTATCTCTCTATCTCTCTCTCTCTCTCTCTCTCTCTCTATCTATCTATCTATCCATCCATCCATCCATCTATCTATCTATCTATTTATCTATCTATCTGGACATATGCATATAGATATAAAGATATATAGATATAAAGATATGTATAAATGTGCGTGTGTGTGTGTGTGTGTGTGTGTAGTATGCTTTTACCCTCTTTGCAGCCCTGTTGGGAGGGACTGCTTAAAATCCATAGTACATATAGCACTTAAAAATGATGAGTTCAGGTTCAGACTTTAGCATATATATAAATTTGATGATCATAAATGGGACTGAAAAGGTAGTATGCCAATAAACATTTATTAAATGAGTGCACTGTGCTAAGCACTGGAAGCACAAATAGGAAAAATAAAGAAAGTCCCTCACTTCAAGGAGCTTGAAATCTAAGAGGGAAAGCTACAAAGGGCAGGGAGGTGCCTGACCTGGAGGCATGATAGAGAAACCTGAATGAGTGCTGCCCAGGGGGAAATAAAGAGCTGGATGGCCCAAGTGGCCTCCTTAAGTGGAGGTTCTGGGAGTAGCTTTTTGCCCTCCAGTGTGGGGCAAGGGCAGAGGGTTCTGAGGAGCTGTGTGTGTTTCAGGGTTGAATTGATCTTGCCAGATGATGAAGTTCTAGAGGCATGATGGAGTCCAGAAATCCAGAGTTCAGACAGGTGGGAAGGTACCTTAGACACCATTTAGTCCAAATTCTTCATTTGACTGATAAGGAAATTGATAACTAAGGAGATTAGGTTTTTTTTCCTTCCTAAAATAATATAATCCTTAGTGGAAGAGAAAGAAGTGAAAGCGAGCTCCCTTTCACTGAGGCTGAGTCCAAGACTAAATGCTTCTCAGCAGAGCAGGGGAGGCAAAGCTTTCTGAATGCTGTGTATTCCTAATTCACAGGTGATTTTTCAAGGCTATACTCACTGAATATTTAGACTCCTCACAGAACACTTGTGAAGTTCCTGTGTTTTGAGAGGTTTGAGAATCCTGTTGTTTACGCTCTGCTGACAGCCTAGGCTGCAGTGGATAACCTTTGCATCTTCCACATCCAACCAAGCTCCAAGCACTTTGTAGTGCTGGCTTCAAACGGATGAGACTGAAAGCCACTCATGTCATGATGTTGTTCTTGATGTTCATCCTTCACTTTTGGAGAGGACCAATGGCATCTTGGGGTGATGTCTTAACTTTCTTGTGAATTGAAGTAAGACACAGGTGCACAAAGTAGGCGGCCTCACTCTCTCTTCCAGTCATCGAGGTCCAGTTGCAAGACAAAGGTCAAGTTCTGTGATCCTGGGATCAAAACCAACCATGGACCTCTTTTGTAATTCATCAAAATAATTTTATGCTTGAGTGGAAGTACAATTTGACAGTCAGTGATTGGAGAAGAGAGCTTTAATGGTTAAAGAAGAGGGCATATCATAAACAAATGAAAGAAATACCCCCTCCCCCCATTGTGGCCACTCCAATTATTCTCGTTACACACACACACAGAGTAACTGAGACACCTTCATTTGTGGCACTCATACACTGAGCAAAGGTGATAATGCTCTGCGAAAAACACATTTACCTAGTGAAACAGTAGCAAATGTGGTGAATTTTTAACCAGTCTGGATTTAAAAATGAAATCAATCCTTCAAGGGATCAATGGTCTGGTAGATGAGTTCTCTTCAGCCAAACTCCAGCATTAGGATGTCATCTCAAGGTTCTTCCCCATCCTACATTTCCAGTGGAGTATAATTTTTTTTTGTCTTGTTTGGTATTGAGGTGTGAGTAGTTTTAATTAGCATTCCCCTTTGACAACTTGGCTCTCTGCACACACTTGGCCCCTGAAGCCCCCGCATCTGATTGAGATGGCTTTCTAGTGAGCTTACTATCCTGATGTCTGTACACCACAGAATGATATAAGGACTCAAGGATGTTGGAACTGCAGGGGGCCTTTGAGGTTGTCTAGTCCAATCTTATCCTGCCAAAGGTGAGAAAACTAAGCTTAAAAGACTTGTCCAAGGTCACAGGGAGTAAGTGGCAGAGCTGGGATGCAAAGCCAAGTCTCCTCACTGTGGGAACTGGATTGTTGTTGTGTTTGTCCTTTGTTCTCAAAGAGGATCATGACATCAGGGAGGTGATGCCATGATGTGCAAGTGAATTGGATTTAAGTGTCTGAGTCCAGAGGATAGTCATCAAGATAGGCATCAAGACCAGATAGACATCAAAGTGACAGGAGATGGCCTAGGATTCAATGGGAGATCCTGGCCCTTGTAGGCTAAGATCTTTTCAGGTTCTCACTTTGAGCAAGGCAACTCCCATTCAGTGAATAAGCCTCTTTCAGAACTTAGTCAAGGGGAGATAGGACTGAGATGGGGGAGGGAGGAAGCACGGATAAGTGAAAGAAGGTGGAGCTCCTTGAGGATGGATGTGGGAGAGGACTATATTTATCTAAGTGAAGAAGGCACCTCAGGTGTGAAGATCGTCGGCTTCCTGGTACTTGCACAGAGAGAATGCCTTCCTCCCACTCATCTAAGCTACCTGTGAATAGTACACTTAAAATGTTTTTTTTTGAATGGATAGCTTAGAGCATAATCCCTAAAAGACAAGCGTTTGGATATTTTCCCCCCCTTTTGTGGGGGCGGAGGGGCTGGGGCTGGGGAAGGCATCTTGAAGCTCTGAACCAAGATCAGACACTCCGGCAGCTGATTTCACACCAGCCAATGTTGCATTAGTCACATGATAATCTCCAGTAAAGTCGCCCAAAGCCCCTTAGTGCTACTGGCTCCTTCTCCCCAGAGTTGTGTGACATGGGGGAAAGAAAGGCAAGGGCTTGTGCTCTAAGGTAAAACTGGAACAAGACTAGGCAAATGATGTGGTTGGTTTAGGTGAACAAAGCTGAGGGGGAGAGAAAATAACCCTTCCTGAGGAAGTATCTGTTATCTTAAACATGCAGCACAATTAGGCAGAGGCGCTGGGGAGTTGCGGGGGCGGAGAGCAGGCAGCAGAGGAAACATAATTTTGTGTTCCTGCCTGAGGTGCAGTTCCAATGATAGGACCCTCCT
>JAQQSW010015374.1:0-11901 GCA_028646575.1 Pseudocheirus occidentalis | reverse complement strand
TCAACATTGTTAAAGTTATCTCCTTTTAATTTGATGTCTATGATTTTGCATATTTACCTGTATTGACTATTGTATTACTTCTTTGTACATGGCTTCCTGTAGTGAACACACTGATGTCATAGCTTTCATAACCATTATCAACTCAAATGTATAATAATAACTTTTAAAGATCAGGATTTATATTGGAATATTACTTGTAGAAATTATAATCTCACATGATGTATTACTAGATGTCAACAGTACATAATGATAGCAGAAAGCAAAACTGTAGTGTGACCATTGCTATATTTACATTCGTGTATCCCCAATTCCCTACAACTACACTTTGGTAGAGTGGACCCTAATCAAGAATCATCTTGAAGAAGTATGGAACAATAGTGCTCCTGCAGCAAACTTGAGAGTCCAAACTAATGCAGTCCACAATATTGATCACACCTATATCGTTGGGGCCTACCGTGCTAAATTGGTCAACCAAATTCTCTATTATTCTCTATTATAAATAATTTCTAAAATATACACTCCATACTTCTCCACCTGTTCTCATGGCTAAGTATTTTGGTGGTAGCATGCCTTATTCTGCCATCCCTCACTTGCCTGATGGGATCACAGGTAACTGTGCTGGACACAGAGATCCATAGCGTCAAACCACTTGCTAAAAAAAAAGGGGAAGATGTAGGGAGTGATGTTGAGAGTTAGCTCTGAGGGCTCTTCCATGGGTGTGAATCCAGGTCCAGGACCTCCTTGAGCCTGTCTCTCTCAACCCAGGCCCAGTATCTCAGGATGTCGACTTACCACTCCCATTACTTATACCCTGTGCAAGGGAAGCTTGGAACATTCTGTCCATCCCTGAAACCATAGCCTGCTTGAGCAATATACATAAAGTAGTGACACATGAGAAAAGAAAGCAAGGACACAAACCATGGGAGTAACCTATGGCAAAGTTGCAAGTTGGATACTTCATGTAGCAAACTAAGTAAAGTTTCCCATGAGAGGGTACACTGTAAGTGCTTCAGCTGCAGTATATAGACCCTAACTGTCAGATGCTTATTTGAGATTTTCTTCTCATGCAAAAAACCTATGAATGCAATCTCTACATGGTCCATTCCATTCTCTCCCATTTCTGTTGGTGCTGCAAGGTGCAGGTATCAGAGAGAGAAAGTGGAAATAAGTGTGATGGGGGGGCAATCTTCAGGAGGAGATGGGATGGAATAAGTTCACATGAACAAGTAGAGGTCAGCCTTGATAGGGTGTAAGGCCACATCATCATGTGAGACAGAAGTAAGTGCATAGTCTCCTCATTGGTAAAATAAGAACACTAACAGACCCTAACTCATTGATCTCTGTGAGGGTGAAATGAGAAAATATATTTTAAGCCTTTTTGTAAACATGAAAGCACCAAACAAACATTAGCAATTGATAACTGTACATTGATTGATTCATTAACAGATGGACTGATGAAGCCAATGGAGTCATAGGATGCTAAAATTTCCAAGTTGGAAGGGACCTTAGGTGATACAGGCAGCTGTACTTAATCCCATATTCTATAGAAAGCTTTCCTCAACCCTTCACAATTCTAGTGCCTTCCCTCTGTTAATGAATTTTTTCATCATATATATGTAATATATATGTATATATGTATCTATGCTTTTCCCCCTATTATAGTATAAGCTGTCTGAGGGCTGGGATAGTTCTTTGCCTCTTTTTGTATCCCCAGCACTTTGCCCAGTATTTGGAACATAGAAGTATAATGATAAATGTTTATTATTTGATTGAGGAATTCCCCCTAAAATATTTCTGTCCAATATTAATCCAGTTACAACTTGCAGAACTCAAACCAGAAGGAACCCAGTACTTTTGGAAGCATTTAATGAATGAACATGTGTTAAGTGTCTACTACGTGCCAGGTACCATACATACAGATAGCAAGAACGACTAAAAGATGGCAGCACAGAAGCAGGAAAACACTGCAGCAGGCATCTAGCCACCTCAAATACCCATGAAATATGACTCTAAGGGCTCTAAAACTCACAAAATACAGAAAACACATCTCTTGCTGAAGGCAGCTTGGCAGGAAGGGCCCATCTCAGTAGGCTGAGAGCTTAAAACAGTCCAGTCTTAAACCACGGCCTGGCCCCAGGGTGGTCAGGAGGAGCTACAGCTAGAGCATCCAGGAGAGTGGATCAGTGGCAGCTGTGGCAGTTTCCAGATATATTAAACCAGGATGAATAAGGACTAAGTGAAAGGTTAGTGGAATTCAGCTAAATTTTGGGGAGAAAAGCAGTCAGACCAAACTGCCTCCAGGGCAAGGAAGCAGTAGGAGCTCCCGGTCTGCAGACTACTGGGGGGGCCAAGTGATCGTTCAGAGGCAAAGTGCTCTTGTATTGAGGGAGATTGTGGTCTTGGGTCATGGTCCTGCGGTGCATTTGCAGTGAACCAAAGCTGGTGGGGGCTGGAGCAGCCTCCTAATAGCCCTGGCAACTGTGAAAATCCCAGAAATTTGGGACAGAGCTTTCCCCTCTAGAAGCTGAGTTCCATAGAGCCAAAAAGACAGGTAATTCACTGGCAACATGAGCAGGAAAAGGAAGCAAAGTAAGAACAGCAACTGAACTCGAGAATCCTTTTTTGGGGACAAAAGGATCAAAGTAAGGAATGGTAGGAAGACAACACAGTCAGAACTCTCACACCAACAGCTTGCAAGAAACATAAAGATTTCCTAAAAGCCATAGATCAGCTTAAAAAGAACTTTGAAAACCAAATAAGAGAAGTGGAAGAAAAATTGGGAAGAGAAATGAGAATGATGCAAGAAAATCATGAAAAGAGAGTCAACAAGCTGACTGAAGAAAATAACACCTTAAAAATATATTAACTAAAAAGGCAAAAGAGGTCCAAAAAGCCAATGAGGAGAAGAATGCCTTAAAAAGTCGAATTTGCCAGGTGGAAAAAAAATCTTAAAAGCATTCTGAAGATAATAATTCCTTCAGAGTTAGAGTGCAGCAAATGGAAGCAAATGACTTCATGAGGAATCAAGGTACTAGTTAACAGATACAAACAAATGAAAAAAATAGAAGGCAATGTGAAATATCTGCTTGAAAAAGCCACTGACCTGGAAAATAGATCCAGGATAGACAATTTATAAATTATTGGACTACCTGAAAGCCATGATTAAAAAAAAAAGAACTGAGAAAGCATCCTTCAAGAAATTGTCAAGGAAAATTTCCCTGATGTTTTAGAACCAGAGGTAAAAATATAATTTGAAAGAATTCACCAATCACCTCTTGTAAAAGATCCCCAAAAGAAAACTCCTAGAAATGTCATAGCCAGGTTCTGGAATCCCCACACCAAGGAGAAAATGTTATAGGCTGCCAAGAGGAAGCAATTTGAATACAGTGGAAACACAATTAGGATAACCCAGGATCTGGCAGCTTCTATATTGAGGCATCAATGGGACTGGAATATGATATTCTGGAGATCAAGGGAGCTAGGATTAAAACCAAGAATCACCTACAAAGCAAAATTGAATATAATTCTACAGGGTAAAATATGGTCATTCAATGAAATAGTGGACTTGCAAGCATTCTTGATGGAAAAAACATGAGCTGCACAGAAAAGTTGCCTTTCAACTTTTTCAACAAAGAGCAAAAGAAACATGAGATGGTAACCAGGAAAAAAATCATATGTAATTTAATAAATTTGAACTATTTACATTCCCACATACAAAAACAACGATTGTAACTCATAAGACTTTTCTCAGTATGAGAATAGCTGAAGGGAATATATATGTATATTTGTGTGTGTATACATAGGAATATGTATGTTTCTATAAATGAATCAATAAATCTCTGTGTGTATATATATACATATACATACACACACACACACATATATATATATATACACATATAAACATATACATATATATATATGTGAGAGTGGGCATTTTTATGGTCATGTATACATAGACAGAGGGTGCAGGATGAGTTGAATATGCAGGGATGATAACTAAAACATAAAATTAAGAGGTGAGAGAGGTATTTATTGGGAGAAGAAAGGGAGCTAAAGGTTAGGGTAAATTATTTCATATGAAAGAGGCAAAAGTAAACTGTTACAATGGAGGGGAAGAGCAGGAAGGTGAAAGGGAATGGGACTAGCTGATTCTCATTCTATTTGGTCTAAGGAGGAAATGACATACAGACTCAATTGGGTATCTTGCCCTTCAGAAAAATAGGGGAGTAGGGGGGGAGGATAAAAAGGAGAGCAGATTGGGGGAGAGGGTAGTTAGAGGCAAAGATTTTTGAGGATGGATGGCATCAAAGGAGAGGATAGAGTGAGTGGGGAATGGAATGGGATGGAGGGAAATGTAGTTGTTCTTTGACACTATGACTACTGTAGAGACAATTTGGATAACTACACATGTGCAATCTATGCTGAATTGTTGTCATCCCAGTGGGAGTGGGTGAGGAGCAAGGAAGGGAAAAACATTTGGAAATGAAGGATTTAGAAATAAATGTTTAATAAATTTTTTTCCCATGCAGCTGGGAATTATGATATATAGGTACATATGCAGGCACAGGGACCCACCTTGCCCTACTAGAAAGTTAGTGGGGTGAAGGGGGAGGATATAGGAGAAAAAAGACTGGGGGGAAGGGGTGTTCAGTGGGCTTGCTGTTTTCCAGTGGGGGTGGAGGATAGATGGGGAGAAAATATTGTAGCTCAAGGTATTATGGAAATGAATGTTTAAAATTTAAAGTAAATAAATTTATATTTTTTAAAAAATATGATGGAGCTATGCATTGGACAATTTTGTTTTTTATTATTTATTTTTTCCTTCTGAGCACACCAAAAAGGGCCTCCTGAATGGGTTATGTCCATGTGTCTGTCAATCTCTCTCCCTTTTTCCCAGGGGAAACAAGGTTTCTCCTAATAAGTCCCATCTGTTAAGAAAAAAAAGGAAATAAACAAAAGAAAGCAAAACACTTGATGAAGAGTTTGCTATATTAGAAGTGATTCACTGAAAAGACTGTGTCTCACAAAAAAGTAAAAGAGAAAATTAGAAACAATTATTAATAACAATGACTACAATGAGAGATTCAAGTTTTTCCCCCGTTTTTATTTCCTATTTCCTCTGAAGAAAATGGCTGATCATGAGATTTGGTTCAGTCTTGAGCAGCACCCACCTACCCACCAGGGACAACTTAGTTCTAATTAAAGTATGAAAATCATCTTATCTAGGTGGAATTCTTATCACCATTGTTCTATTCAGTTAATACTGGGTGAAGAATAGATCATTTTTTATAATTTGCCACAGGAAGGGGTGGTCTGGGTAGAGATGTGTCTCTTTGTCTAAGAATGATATAATCAACGTCATTTTGTAAGCCCACCGATCATTATGATATTCATTTTGTCATTAAGTGCTAACCATTATGATTTGATTTCAGCCTGCTGGCAGCACTCATACTTTCAAGGGTACTTAAACATAGAGTGACACCAAGGTTTGTGTTTGGTTTAGGAGAGAAAATTAGTGACATTAATCTTTTAATTAATTCCAAGTCATAATAAATTTGTTATTAGCAAAAACTTGTCTTTCTCAGACTTTTCATTCATCACAGGATGGTGATACTGGTCACAGAAATGAAAGTTGGGAATGGAGCATGGTTGGACTGAGAGAAAGACGAAGAGTTTGATTTCTAAGATATTGAGTTTGAGTTACATGCAAAACATCTAATTTAAGATATTCAATAGATAATTAGTGATTCAGGAATAAATTTCATAAGAGACACTGGTGCCCTTCAGTTAGATATGAATCATCTACACAGATAGGTTAACTAAGAGAAGGGGAGTTGATGCTTTTGTCTAAAAGTAAGGAGAGGGAAGACTGGAGAACCTGGGTCAGAGCCTTGGGCAATACTGGTGATCAGGGAGTGTGATAAAGATGGTGGTTTATTACATGTCCCTCTTCTTCAGTTAGGTGGTGCCAGAGCGCACAGAGCCTGAAATCAGGAAGATCTGAATGAGTACAAATGTGGTCTTCAAAATCTAATAGATGTGTGACTGTGGGCAAACCACTAAAACACTTCCTGCCTCAGTTTCCCTTCTGTAAGATAAGGGCACTTATACTATCGAACTCATAAGGTTATAAGGAGGATCAAGTAAAATAATATGGGTAAAATGCTTAATTATTAACAGGAAAATAAGAAGGGCTGGAAAAGGCTTCCCACAGGGGGTAGGATTTTAATTGGGGCTTAAAAAACATCAGGGAGTTCAGAAATCAGAGCAGAGGAGGGAAAGTGTTTCAGGTAAAGTGTTCACCCCTGGTAAAATACCTAGTGCCCATCAATTGAGAGTCTTCTTAATGAAACCATCAGTTAACCAGTGACACTGGATCAAAGAATACATGGGAGAGGAATGATATGTAATAACACTGGAAAGGTAAGAGGTGCTAAGGTTAAGAATGGCTTTATGTGACCAAAGTTTTCATCTTTGATCCTGAAGACAACAGGGAGCCATTGAAGTTCATTAAGTAGTGGGAGATATGATCAGACCTAGCCTTTAGGACGGTAATAGTAACTAATATTTGTATAGTGCCAGGCAATGTGCTAAGCACTCATGATTATCTCAGTTCATCTTCCCAACAACCCTGAGAGAAAGGTGCTATTATAATCTCCTTCTTACAGTTGAGGAAACTGAGGCAAATAGATAATAAGTCACTTGCCCAGGGATCACACAGCTAATGTCTGAGCCATATTTGAATATGGGCTTTCCTTACCTTAAGCCTAGAGTTCTATCCATTGTACCAACTTCCTGTACCACGGAGCAACTGAGTGGAGGATGGATTGGAGGGGAGAAAATCTCACAGCTAGCATTTATATCGTACTTTGAGTTTTGTAAAGTGTTTTACAAATGATATCATTTAACCTTCACAACAACCTTGGGTACTAGGCGCAATTTATTTTTATTCCCTTTTACAGATGAGAAAACTGAGTCAGACAAACGCTGAGTGATTTTTCCAGAGACTCTGTATCTGAGTTAAGATTTATACCCAGGTTATCTTGTGTTCATATCTAGCACTTAACATACTCTATAATTTCGATACTAATCAACCAGCAAGTTATTGCAGTTGCTACACACATATGAGGTGATGTGTGCCTGTACCAGTGTGGTGACAATGTCAGAGAAGAGAAGGGCAGACATATGAGAGATGTTATGAATCATATCAATAGGCCTTGGAAAATGGAATAGATATGGGACTGAGGGTGAATGAGGACTTAAGGAATAAACCCATGTAGAGAACATTGGTGACTTGGATGGTGGCACTCTCAGCAGTAACAGGGAAATTAAGAAGAGATGAAAGATTTTTTGGGGAAATATAATGGATGATATTTTGGATGGATTGAATCTATGATGTCTGTGTGTCATTCAATTGGAGATCCACCTCAGGCCTTTAGAGATATGAGACTGGAATTCAACAAAGAATTAAGAGCTGGATAAATATATTTGAGAACCATCAGATTAGAGATGATCGTCGAAGCTCTGGGAGCTGAGATCAGCAAGTGAAATAGTCTATGAAGTAAAGAGAAGGAAACTCAGGACAGGAGTGTCTACTTATCCCTGGGCAGGTCCCTTAAGCATTCAGCATCTCTGTTGGTTCTCTATGGTTATAATCAGCTGATCAGCTCCAAATCGGCTTTATATAGAGTTTCCTTCAGCAATGAAATCACAGATTCAGTCCAAAAAGTGTACAACCATGTGAAAGATTCTTTAGGAGTTTTATGTTCAGAAATGGAGGCTTTAATTCTGTGTTCCCATACCACCTTATTCCCAAATGCATTAAGAAACAATCAGGACATCCCTGGACTTTTATGCATACATTATTGAATGGCAGTGGAAAAACTAAATTGATTATTGTTATGAGGACAAGGAAGTAACAGTGAATGTGACTGGGTGGATGTTGAGCAGAGTCAGCAGTTTTGCAAATATTTTGTTGGCGGAGGATGGGTGGGTCTGGACCTTGATCCCCAGGAGATTGGCTTGTTTATTCCTAGAAGGAACTAGGATTTAGGATATATGGGGAGAGCAGATAATTAGAGTGAGGCAATGGAATTCCCAGAGAGACTGTGTGCTGATTGTGTTTTAATGCCCTCTTTTCAGGTGATTTCGAAATTTGGGTATAATGAGGAAATAGCCTTGAAAAATCATAGAATTTTGAGTCTGTTTTGAAATGGAAAAATCTAAGGGATGGGTTCTCAAAAGAACCTGAAATGGTAGAGATCAGGATAAGTGGGAATAGGACTCCAACACCATGTATACTATAACCAACTGCAGTTTGCTGGGTATAAGATCTGGTTGGTAAGTTTTAGCTAAATTCATTATTCCTGGTTGTTGGGCTATTTCACTACCAAAGTCTTCTGGGGAATTACTTTCAGGATCTGGATGCCAGTGATTTCTGAAAGATCAGATGGTGGGTAGCCAAGATTGTGTTCTACATTATATTCATTAAATTAATGTGCTTTCCTAGTGATTGTAAATCCTTGATTTATGGAATCATTGACCTAGAAGATGCTTTGGTGATGTTTCTTCCAACTCCCTCACTTTATAGATAAAGATATGGAGGTAAAAAGATGTTCTTTTGTGTGATGTGTGTCAATGGGTAAGTCATGTACTCAAAAACCAAAAGTGAGACTTAGTGAAATGTTTTTGTCAACAATAATAAATTGGAAAACCATAAATTTAGAACTAAAGGTAACTCAGAAGCCATCTGAACCAACTTCTTTATTTTAAATGGCAGGAAATTGAAGTAAACAGGTTTCAGTGACTTGCCCAGCGTTGCACAGCTGGTAAGTGTCTAAGGCCAGATTTGAACTCATGAAGATGAGTCTTCTGACAGCAGATGGGGGAATTTATTTACTTGGCCACCTAAGTAGTAGTGTTATTAAATGTTAGAGTCAAAATTTGAAAAAAAATTTCAATTTAAATATTGCTTCAAAATTAGCTACTCAACTTTTCAGTGCCATAGTTTCCTCATTTGTGGAAAGAGGCGGTGGAACTGAAGGGTCTAAAGATCACTTCTAATTGTAGATGTGTGACCCCTAAAAAGCTTTGTAAATAGATCATTTTCTAGTTAAAAATTGGCCTTTGGAATAATGTTTTAATTGATAAGCAGATGAAAAGTGAATTTTTCAGGAAAACAAAAATCAATGCATTCCAAGCGAAACAAAAATGTATATTTCAAGACAATCTGTGTCCTATGTCAACACTCTTTCTAACTCCTTCATGTTAGATGCTTGTCTTCATGATTCTGTGAGAGAACAGCCATGGGTCATCACTGTTTGTTTTCATGGCCTGATGTGCCCTAGAGACTTTCTTTCCAGGTAGGATCATTACAAGAGACACCACTAGTAAAGTGTCACTGCTTCCCAACCAGGATATCCATTTTTCAGTAAAGGAAAATCAAAATATCCAGTAACCTCTGCTATTGGTTCCTACTGTTTCAGACTGTGGTCTATTCATATTAAATTCTTCCAAAGTCCTGAATGTGAGGAGAGAGTGTGGTGTGGAGTTATTGGAAGGAGGTAGACTCACCAGAGGGCTATTGCAATAATCCAGCTGTGATATAATAGAGGCCTACACCAGGGTGGTAGCAGTGTCAGAAAAGAGAAGAGGGAACATTCGAGAGATGTTCCCAGGATGAAATCAGCAATTCTTGGCACAATTTTAGATGTAGAAAGTGAGAAACAGAGAGGAAGTCAGAATGGCTCCAAGGTGATGAGCTTTGACAGTAATAGAGAAATTAGGATATGGGTCAGGGTTTAAATAGAAAGATAATTGTTTTAATTTAAGATGGCTACTGAATTTCCAGTTTGAGATTTATAAAAGTGATTGGAGATGGAAGACTAGAAATGGAGTTCAGCAGAGATATTAGAGCAGGACAGGCAGATATGAGAATTGTCAGCAGAGGGGTGGTCATTAAATGCATGGTAAAAGATGAGATCAAATGAGGTAGTTTAGAAGGAGAAAACAATAGGGCCCAGGACAGAAGCCTGAGGGATATCTGGAGTTAGGCAGCATGATCTGGCAGAGCATCCAGGAAAGGAGACACAAGAGTGGTCAGAGATGTTAGAGGAAATATGGGAGAGGGGAATGTTCTGAAAAATCTAGGGAATAGAAGAGTATTAAATAGGAGATGGTATTCAGAGAGGTCAATGAGAATGAAGATTAAGAATAGGCAATTAGGTTTTGCAACTAGGAAATCATTAGTAATTTGGAGAGGGCAATTTTGTGAAAGATAAACTTTAAAGCTGGATTATAAGGGATTACAATGTGAGTGAGTGGAGACAAAGAGGAAGCCCCTATTTTATACAGTTTTTGAATGTTTAGATACTCAGGGCAGATGAGATATGAGATGATAGTGGGATAGAAGGATCACAAAAGTTGTTTGAGAATGGAGGATATGGCATGATTGTAGGCAGTAAGAAAGATCAAATAAAGAGGGAGAAACTGAAAATAAATGAGAGGTGGCAATATTCTGGAAGAGATGAGATGAAATAGCGGCAAATGAACAAGTAGAGGAGGTCAGCCTTGGTAAGGTGTAAGGCCCCATCATCATATGAGACAGGACTAAGTGCTTAGTCTCCTCACTGGTAAAATGAGAACACTAACAACAGCTACCTTGTTTTCTCTGAGAGGGTGAAATGAGAAAATATATTTTAAGTTCTCTGTAAACATTAAAGCACCAAACAAACATTAACAATTGATAAATGCACATGGATCGATGTATTAACAGATGGATTGGTGAAGCCAATGAAGTCACAGGATGCTAAAATCTCCAAGTTTGAAGGGAAATCAAGGAATCTAGTCAACTGTATTTAATCCCATCTTCTATAGAAAGCTTTCCTCAACCCTTCACAATTCTACTACCTTCCCCCTGTTAATGATTTTCTGTTCATCACATATGTATATATGTTCATACATATGTATGTAAGTATGTATGTGTGCATGTATGTATGTTTTCCCCCCTATTATATTGTAACCTGTCTGAGACCTGGGATGGTTCTTTGCCTTTTTCTGTATTCCCAGCACTTAGCACAGTACTTGCCACATACTAGTAAAATAACAAATGTTTATTAATTGATTGATTAATCTCCCCTAAAATATGCCTGTCCAATGGCAATCCAGACTCTCCTTGAAGAACTCAAATCAGAAGGAATCCATTACTTTTAGAAGCAATCATTGAATAAAGTTCTCTCATGTGGCTACTATGTGCCAGATACTAAAAATAGAGATATCAAAAAGAACTCACTGTCTAACAGGAAAAGAAATCCATTAAAAAGAGTTAAGGCAGAAGCAGGAAAACTCCATGAGCTCTCCTCAAAACCACCTCAAATATCTATAAAATATGACTAAATAAGTCTTAGAGCTATGGAACCTACAAAGTTACAGAGAGAAATAAATCTCCCACTTAGGCAGCCTGGCAGGTGACAGGAAGGGTCCATCACAACTTCCTGGGCACCCAGTCCCATGTGAGCCCACAGTTTTAGTACCAGGGTGGCCCCAACCAGCAATGGCTGGAGCAGACTTCAAGAGAGTGGATCACCAGCAGCTATGGTTGGTTTCTGGAATTATGAACCCATAAACGACAAAGACAAAGTAAAAGGTCAGTGAAACTGAACAGAGATGATAGGGGTTTCAGGCATGCCAATGACCAGAGTCCCTTGGTGGATAGTATAGAATGAATTGACAGGCTCTACGTAAAGCCAATCAGCAGTAGATTCCTGAGAGAATGCTACTGTGAACAGCTTTTAAGATTCGGATTACACAGTATTAGTGAACTCTCTGTTTATTCCATTAAAAATCAAGATTCAGTACAATGTCCACAGTATCAACAATTCACAATATTATATACAATAT
>JAQQSW010015373.1:0-11901 GCA_028646575.1 Pseudocheirus occidentalis | reverse complement strand
AAAGGATTCTAGAGTTTTATTGCTATTCTTATTTTGTTTCCTTTTCCTCATGTTGGCCATTCAATTAATTTGTTTTTTTTTCAGCTTTGTGAAACTGTGCTTCCAGGGAGGAAAGCTCTGTTCCAAATTGCTGGGGTTTTCCCAGATGCTGGAGCTATTAGGGGGTTGTTGCATCACCCTCCCCCCAGTTTTTGCTTGCTGAGAGTGTACCCCAGGACCACCACCCAAGACCATGATCCAGATTCAGGCCCCTCAACACAAGAGCACTTGGCCCTGATCAAGCATTTCAGGCCCTCTGCAGGGTCCACAGGCCAGGGGATCTGAAGCAGACCAGTGGGGGCAGCCACAGGTTATAGCAGTTCCTGCCCTTTCCCCACTGCTTCCTTGCCCTTGGGGGAAGATTGGCCAAACTCCTTTTCCTCCCCCAAATTAAGTTTCAAATTTTCAAATTTCACTGACCTTCTGTAATTCTAGCTGCTAGATGTGAAGATCCCTCCAGGTGTAGTAGATCTTATCTGACGTAGACTCAGCTGTGGCTTGGGAGCCTCGGCTCCTCCCAGACCACACTGAGGCCTGGCTGTGGTTTTGGTTTTCTGGCTGGGCTGATCTCGGCTCCTGCCGTGATGAGCCCCTCTTGCTGAGCTAACTTTCACTAGTCCTTGTTTTTCACACCTTACTAGATGTGGAGTTTGCTGGAGGTGAGGTAGATCTTTCCTCTTGTAGACTGGATGCAGCTCTGCTCCTCCCAGACTGCCCTGAGGTCTGGCCACGTTTTTGGTTTCAGAGTGGGCTGGCCTCTGCTCACCTCCTGCCCTGGTGATCCCCTCTTGCCAAGCTGCCTTCAGCAAGAGATTTGTTTTCTGTATAATTATGAGTTAGAGAGTCCTAGAATTTGTTTAGGGTCATGTTTTATGGGCATTTTGGGTGGCTTTGTGGGAGCTGCAGATCCTTGCTGCTTCTCTGCCACCATCTTGGCTATGCCCCCTTTAGAGTATATCCTTAAATGTTAAGTTCATGAGTCCATTTAGAACAGTGATTCTCAACCTACCTAATGTTGTGACCCTTTAATACTCATATGTGAGCATATCTGTGTGTATCTGCATGTGGGCAGACCCACCTGGAGACGGATAGAGAAGCTGTGTCACGGTTCCTAAGACCATCAGGAATATGTGTTTTCCAGTCGTCTTAGGAGACCCCTGTGAAAGGATCGTTCAACCCCCAAAGGAGGTTGTGACCCACAGGTTGAGAACTCCTGATTTAGAATTTATTGTTCAATAGAGGGTAAGGTGAGCATGTGCTCAAAAGTTTTTTACAGCAGACTTTATCAAATGGGAACTTATTTCCTAAGTAATTCATATTTTGACACTTGTAGAACACAATTCTTTTTAGAGCTCTATTTTTGATACTCTCTTTTCTATTACACTGATATGTTTTTTTATATTTTTAACCAATATCAAAAGATTTAAATGTGTATTCATTCTTAATAAAAAACTTTAAGGTCAAGTAATTCTGTCCCTCCTTCAATTACACCTTTTCATTATTTATCTTGATATCCTACATATTTTGCTTCTCTAAACAAATTTAATTGTTGTTTTGCCAAGATATATAAATTGTCCCTTTGAAGTTTTGATTGATATAGCATCAAATCATAAATTAACTTAGTTAATATTATAATATATTGATAGGTGTGGCCATCAGCACTGAATATTTATCCTTTTCAATTGTTCTTTATTTCTGGAATGAACTTCATAATTTTATCTATACAACTATTTTGTGTCATTTAATAAATTAGCTCTCAAATATATTATTCATTTTAAGCTATTTGAGGAAGCATTTTCTTTCTATAGATGCCTTTTTATTTTATATAAATAAGCTTATGATTTTTGTGATTTTATTTAGTAGACTATAAACTTAATACTTTTAATTGTATCTATGTGCATCTCTTCTGATTGTCTAGAATTTTCTCACTGCCATGTCCTCAGCAAATTGTAATACTTTTATCTCCCTATTTCTTTTGTTTCAATTTCTGTTTCTTTGCTACTACTTTTGTTCCTAGAATACGAATAAAGGAGGAAAAATTCATTACTCCTGTATTTATTGCAGAAACTTCTGTTATATCACCATTGTTCATGATGACAGCCTTTGGGGTGTGTGTGGGGGTGTGTGGGTGTATTTTTTATCATATTAAAAAGGTGCCCCATGCATACAGTTTGTAGGGTCTTTGGAATAAATGAGTGTTTTACTTTGTCTAAGGATTTCTTTTTATCTATTGAGATAATTATCTGCTTTGGGGATATTTTGTTTTTTTTTTAAATTAATATGATAATTGTCCCCCTAAGGTTAGACCATCCTTGTGTATCTTATATAAATCAAATATATTTATGGTAAATAATTTTTAGATTAATTACTGTAGTCTGTTTTATTAGATATAATTTACTTTTAAATCAATATTCATTAATGATTTTCATTAGTAATTATTTGATTATTCTTTCTCTATTAAGGAAAAGGATTTATACTGACCCATAAAAAGGAAAAAAAATGGTAAGATGTTCATTTTGATAATTTTTGAGAATAAGTGAAATATTTTACTGTTTGTTCTTTAAAACACTAATAGATTATCCTGTGAAACCAACAAGAGAATGGTATTTTATTTTTTTCTCTTTGATAATTTTTAACAGCTAGTTATACCTCCTTTTCTGATTGGAATATTTGACATCTATTGACTCTTACAATAGTTTGGGTATTTTAAGTTTATGAAGTTATTCTTCTGTTTGTATCACGTTCTAAGTTTTCTTAGCATATTAACTGTATAGTCAGTATGATAATTATTTTTCCCCAATTGCCTTTGTTGTTAATTTATCTCATTCATTAGCTAATTTGCTTTTCTACTAAAAGTTTTTTTTAATTTTGTCTTACTTTTTCAATGAATCAGCTTTTACAATTCTTTATCATTTTTTGGCCTTTTATGTCTAAGTTTTTCTTCTCTAAGTTTCAGAACTACTTTTTATTCTTTGTATTTCTTCTCTTTTGAGTTTTTATATTTCTATATTTTATTCTATTTTTACAACCCAACAAACATTTATTCAGTATTTACTAAAGTCAAGTAAAGTATACTGAAAAATTGAACAAGTTATAAAAACAAAGGTACAAAGTCCCAGGAAATAAATGTCATTTCTTATTGGTGGAAGCAGATAGTTTCTCTAAAATTCTTATGAATAAAAGGAATGAAAAATAAGAAAATAATAGCTATCCAAAATATGTACATAATCAACAAGAACTCTAAATCATGCCTTTTAATTCTTACATACAAAATGCGTTTAAATTTGAGAAAGCCTCTATGATAAATTATGACAAAAGTCATAGGTTATGTTTTCATACCACAAACAATGAAAAAGGTCTTCACAGTTCCCTTTATTCAGAAGTAAATAAAATCCTTTGCAAAATACTCTTTGCATTTCAGTAGATCTTAAATTGCATATGAATTTACCATCTTTCCATAGATAGAGTGTAGTATAACTGGTTAGAAACCATTCATTAACATATTTCAAAATTTCGTAGAGATCTTCCACCTCATCACTTTCACATCTGGTATACATTCCTCCAGTCTACATACTGGTCCCTTTAATGACCTGACAATTTAACGGGAGACCCACTGCTTTAGCAAACAGTTCAAATGCCTGATGTCCCACTGTCTGATACATGTAACTATCCATTTCACCTGATCCCATTCATCATGCTTCTTTTTCTTCTTTTATTGGAGTGTCAAATTTTCTATTCAGCTCTAGTGGTTTTTTTTTATCAAGTATGCTTGAAAGTCCTCTATTTCATTGAATGAGCATATTTCCCCTGGAACATTATACTGTAGGTTCTGGGTTTTAATCATACCTCCTTTGACCTCCAGAATATCATATTCCTAGCCCTGCAGTTCCTTCCTGTAGAAGCTGGTAGATCTTATGTTATCCTGATTTGTTTCCACAATATTAAATTTATTTCTTCTTGGCTGCTTGTAATATTTTCTCCTTGATCTGGGAACTCTGGCGCCCAGCTGCGATATTCCTAGGAGTTTTCTTTTGGGAATCATTTTCAAGAAGTGATCAGTGAATTTGTTCAAGTTCTGTTTTGCCCTCTGGCTCTAAAATGTCAGGGAAGTATTCCTTGAGAATTTCTTGAAGAATGATTTCTAGGCTCTTTTCTTGATCATGGATTTCAGGTAGTACAATAATTTTTAAATTATCTATTCCTCGATCTATTTCCCAGGTCAGTGGTTTTTCCAATGAGGTATTTCATTTTTGCTTCTATTTTTTCATTTGTTTGGATGTGTTGATTAGTATCTTGATTTCTCATAGAGTCATTAGCCTCCATTTGCTCCACTCTAATTCTGAAGGAATTATTCTCTTCAGTGAGCTTTTGAAATTCCTTTCCCATCTGTCAAATTTGGATTTTTAAGGCATTCTTCTCCTCATTTGCTTTTTGGACCTCTTTTGTCATTTGATTAATTTCTTTTTGAAAGTGTTGTTTTCTTCAGTCATGTTGTTGACTCTCTTTTCATGATTTTCTTGTATCATTCTCATTTCTCTTCCCAATTTTTCCTCCACTTCTCCTACTTGATTTTCCAAATCCTTCAAACTCCTCCATGGCCTGTAACCAGTTCATATTTTTTCTTGGAATCTTTTGGTGCAGGAGTTCTGACTTTATTGTCATCCCCCTCTTCCATGCTTTGATCCTTTTTTCCCCAAAAAAGGAATCTTAGGTTTGATTGCTGTGTTTCCTTTGCGTCCTTTTCTTGCTCATGTTGCCAGTCAATTACTTGACTTTTAAACTCTTTGCCACAGTAGAACTCTGCTTCCAGGGAGGAGAGCTTTGTCCAAAATTGCTGCGGTTTATGCAGCTGCCAGAGGTATTAGTTGCATGGCCTCTCTGCTGCCTCCACCACCTCTGGCTCACTGGTCACACACTTCAGGACCATCACCTGTTACTGCGATCCAGATCCATCTAGGTCAGCAGTTCTCAACCTGTGGGTTATGTTCAATTTGTAGCAATGTAAATACATCCTGCTGTAATGAGAATCTGATGATCTTTCCTGCCCCTAGGCCCTTTGATAGGCTTAAGTGGCTCTGAGAATGTTCCCTTATTTGAAAGTGTACTCTGCCCCCTAATATATTGAATATGGTCACGTGGAGCCTATGGCGGGAGGCTTATTTTTTGGGAACGACCACATCTTACTTTGTAATTGGACAATGGGTCAAGAGGGCTGTGATATTTTCTGACCCAGGAGAAGCCTATATATGTATATGTGCCCTGATGTGAGGTTGGGGGCTCCCTTTGAGAAGAGTTGTGTGATTTGGCCAGATGAGACCCTGGGAAGCCGTTGAGCCCTCCGGCTTTGAAAAACCCAAATGTTGATGCTTCCCTCTCTGGTCACTTGAATAGGTAATGGATGTGATGGTCAGATGGTTGGAAGCCCATCTGCTGATATGTTCCTTGGTCTGTTTGTAACTTGTGCTTGTAATTGGGTTTGTATTCTCTGGATTTCAGAGTGCTGACTTTTCCCCCTGAACTAGGTAAATGATATATTTGTTTGGTTAAAGAAATATTGTTAACCCACTTTGAGTTGCTTTCCTTTAGAAAAGCAGATCCAAGAACCTGTGCTAGCAGCTGCCCTAGTTATGCTAGAGTGCTTGCTGATATATCTGCATATGAGATATTTACATTATGATTCATAACAGTAGCAAAATTACAGTTATGAAGTAGCAAAGAAAATAATTTTATGGTTGGGGTCACCACAGCATGAGGAACTGTATTAAAGAGTAGTGGCATTACAAAAGTTGAGAACCACTGATCTAGGTGAAAGCAAGAGAGATTACCCTCTAAATGGTCACTTGGTCCCCCTATAGTCAGCAGGCCAGGAGCTCAGAAGCAGCCATGTGGAGGCAGCTGCACCTCCATGGTGCCTCTGACACTTCTCCCTCTGGAGCCAGGGGTTGGATTGTGTTCCATCTCTCCCAGTTCCAACAGAGTTCCACCCTGACCTTTTACCTTATCTTTGACTTTTATGGATTGATATTTCTGGAAACTGCAACAGCTTCTGATGATCCACTCTACTGAAGTCTGCTCCAGCTGCTGGTCAGGGCCACCCTGGGGCTAAAACTGTGAGCTCATGAAAGAGGGGGGGGGTTGGCAGCTGGGCCCACCTTCCAGCAGATTGTGTTGGACCCTTCTTGTCTGCCTGCTGGCCTGCCTTTAGTGGGATATTTGTTTCTTTTGTCACTTTTTGGGTTCTGTGGCTGTAAAGGTTGTTTTGAGTCATATTTTATAGGTATTTGAGATGGTTAGGGGGGAGATCACGGAGTTTTCCTCCTTCTACACTGCCATCTTGGGTATGCCCCTTGGTTTTCCATTTTAAATGGGCTTTCAGTCCCTTAATTTTCTTTTTTTCCATTAATGCATGTTTTTTACGAATACAGTTTCCTTCAAAGAGGAAGAAAAATAGTATAAATAAATCAGATGAAAACATCATAGATTCTACCCAAATTATGAGTCTCTTGAAAATTTGAATTGGCAAAAAATATCAATAAAAGACTCCATGAGATGGAAACAGAGACGGGGGTGGGGCAGAGTCAGCATGGCAGAGAGAAGCCAGGAATTTGTCAGATCTCTCCTTAGTTTCCATCAGAAGCAGCATTAAATCAAGCCTCTAAATGGGTCCTAGAGAGTGAAAACCCACACAAAAAATGGAATGAAACAATTTTCCAGCTTAACATAACTTAGAATGACTTAAGGGAAGGTTTGTATTTCTTGGCTAAAAGAAGAACACAGCCTCCTTAGTAACGAGATGTCTGGGTAAGCCAGTGGGAGGCTCTTAACTGCAGCATAGATCAATAGCTGAGGTCCCATTGGTCCTTGGAATATGAAATTCCAGAACACAAGGGAGCTTGGATTACAACCAAGAATCTATTATTGAGAAAAAATAAACATAATCTTTCAGGGGAAAAGATGTACAATCAACGAAATAGGGGCTTTTAAACTTTCCTGATGAAAAAAAAACAAGAGGTAAACAGAAATTTTGATGATCAAATATAAGACTCCAGAGAAGCATAAAAAAGTAAAGAGGAAAAAAAAACAAAGCAACCATGTTAATCAATAAGATTAAACTGTGTAAATCACTACACAAGAAGATGATACTTATAACACATGAAAACTATAAGTTTATTAGGACAGTTAGAATATGCTGAAAGAGGGTATAGGTACAATTTGACAGTGATGTGAAGATGTGAAAAAAAGATAAAAAAGGATTCTATTAAGATAAGACGAATGGGGAAGACAGGGTAAATTATATAACATGAAGAGGTACAAAGTGATATTACAGTAGAGGAAAAGAAGGGATAGTGTTAACATGGTTTGAAATGTTTTTTGTCTCAGGTTTGTTTCAAAGATAGAATAACATACACACTCAGTTGGGTATAGAAATTTATCTTTCTGTATATGGAAGTATCAGGGGAAAGGGGACAAAAAGGAGCAGGGTCAGAGAGAATGCAGGGCAGAAATCTGAGGGGAAAGGGAACAAAAAGAGGGGGCACTAATTGAAAGAAGGACACATTGAGGGAAGTGGTGGTCAGTAGCAAAACAGTAGTGTTGAGGGAAGGGGTGAAAGAGAAAAGTATAAATTGGGGAAAATAGGATGGCGTTAGTAATCATAACTGTTAATGTGAATGAGATGAACTCTCCCATAAAATGGAAGCAGCTAACATAATGGATGAAAAAAGAGAATCCTACAATATGTTGTTTACAAGAAACACATATGAAGCAGAGAGATAAAAACAGAGTAAAGTAAAAGACTGGGTCTGAATATACTATGTTTCAGCTGAAATATTAAAAAATATATAAGGGTTAGCAGTCTTGATGTTTGACAAAAGTAAAAATAGATCTGATTAAAAGAGATAAGGAAGGAAACTACATCTTGCTAAAACGAACCATTCACAATGAAGTAATATCAATACTAAACAAATGTGAACCAAGTGGTATAGCATCCAGATTCTTAGAGGAAAAGTTAAGTGAGTTCTAGAAAGAAATAGACAGCAAAATTATAGGAACGGGGGACCACAAATTCCCCCTCATGGAACTAGTGAAATCTAACCACAAAATAAACAAGAAAGTAGTTAAGGATATGTGTAAAATTTTAGAAAGATATAATTGATTTCTGGAGAAACCTGAATGGGGATAGAAATAAATATAACTTTTTTTCAGCAGTACATGGCACTTGCACAGAAATTGACCATGTTTTAGGATGTAAAAATTTGACAATAAAATACAGAAAGGCAAAAATTATTAAATGCATCCTTTTTAGATCATGATACATTAAAAAATATATGTAATAAAAGGCCATAGAAAGAGACCACAAATGAATTGGAAATTAATCCTAACAAATGAGTGGATAAAATAACAAATTATAGAAACATTCAAAAATTACATCACAGAGAATGACAATAATGAGACAACATACCAAACTTTTGGGATGTAAACAAAACAATTCATTACATGAATAAAATAGAAAAAGACGAGATCAATGAATTCTTATGCTGCCTAAACAAATATAGAGAAATCAATGGAGATAGAGAATTGTTTCTTAATAAGTGAGTTTTTAACAACAATAAATGGTGTATTAGACCTAATGCATTTATGAGAGAATATGACTCTTATTTGTGGATGGACTATGATTTTTTTTTATTTCTGGTTTTTGTATTGTATTGAACAAATGATAAAAGATTCAGTTGTGTTATAGTGCCTGATTACATGTAAGAGGCATGCTGATAGCGAATTAGAAGCTTCAGTAGTGATCAGTATGAATGTATCTACTGCCTCTTCCTAGAGGTTACTCTTGGACCTCAAGAAAGTGTTGTGTACTGACAATTTATTGATTATTCCTCTCTTGTAACACCAGACAAGGTCACATTAAGGCAAATAGTGGTGCAGAAGGCATTTTAGGGAATTGGAGTATGTACGTGTGTGTGTGTGTGTGTGTGTAGGGGTAGGTTATAGAAAGAATTAATGCCTTGCTTGGGTTGTAGTGATAATAATAAGTTTTTTTAGAATACTATAATCCACTTCAACCTGAAATAAATGTAAAAATAAAACCTCCAAAATGCTTTTTTTGTGCTGATCCATGCCTAACATACAAAAATTTAGTAGTTTTCTTATGATAATAAAACCCAAGAACTTATGAAAGTTTCTTTACCTGACATAATTATATGCCATTTAACACATTAGTCTTTTTGTCATTTTTTCATGTCATCTGATTCCGTGAGACAAGAATAAATTCTAGCTAACAATGTCAGGATGAACAATTTTACTTGTGAATTCTCAGCAGGGAAGATAATGCAAGGTAAGCTCTAGAAGCATCATTCCCATGTGCTTTAAACTGGTAACTGAGTTTATTATACACAATGATAACTATCTAGGGTATCAGAGAAAATTTAAAATAGATACTATTTTTAAATTCCTGAACTTTTTTAAACTGAAGAAAAATATCAAGTCTCAAGTTGAAATTGTAACCTGAAAAAATTCAGTTTCAGCAACGAATATCCTATAAGCACAAAGGGCAAGCAAAGAGGGACTATACTGATGGTAGGAGGACTATCCATTCTCTTTCTCTCTTTTTTAATTCAGGACACATTTATGAAACACGAGGAAAATGTGTTATGTGCTGATATACTCTTGTGATGGGGGATATAGTTATAAATGACATGGACCTTGAACTTAAAAACTTACATTCTGTTTCTTATCATGAAAAAAGAAAGCTTTAAAATTTACTACCTTTACTTATACACTCGATTGCCTAAAAATATCCATTGCCACTTCTTTGCGTGACCTGTTTTATTTTCTATCTTGAAATATTTTGAACTTAAACTGTTTTTCATGTGTAATTCAGCTCAAATCTTTTTGAAAGTAGATGGAAAACCAAATCTGAGCAAACGTGTTTCCAGTGACAAACACATAGTTCCTCTCCTCCTTAATCTTGATATCAATGGCAACAAGCTGAACCAAGAAAACGTGCTTGGCTGGCTGGTCTGAGTGAGCAGAGAGTGATAGGTGGTTGGACTGGTATAATTGGGCTCAGGTCAGCCTTTGTGATAACAGGAAGGAGATAACTCAATGCTTTCTCCTCAGTCCCATAGGGACCATTGTAATGAGTGACATTGTTTTTCTTGCTTCTTTTCCTTCTGGATTCTGTGAACCCCACTCATGTTCACCTCATCAGTCCTCTTATAGCGACTTCTTTCAGTGATCCTGCGATAACCCTATGGTAATGTCATAACTCTGCTATGACTTCTAGAATGAGGCTAATAGTTTCAGAGAGAGTTCCAGCCCTTACCTCAGTAAGGAATGAGATATAAAGCAGAGAGGCTAAGAGAATACAGAAAAGCAAGTAGACCTTAGCTTGGTGTCCTAAGGCATGGGTGGGAACAGGTGGGAATAATACCTGAAATTATACTCATTTAATCCTGGGGAAAAAGTGTAAATTGCCTATGATAATCACCTGGGGCAAAGATTGTTCCATGATATTGCACTGGATGGGGTGGGGGTGGGGAGGTGAGGAGGTGGGAATAGCAAAGTTTCATTTTGTGAATTTTTTATGTATTTGTTTGCATATTGTTTCTTTCAGTAAATTGAGAACTCCTTAAAAGTAGGAGCTGCTTTTTGCCCCACCCCCCTTATTTATCTCCAGTGCTCAGCACAATTTCTGGCACACAGTAGGCACTTGAATCCTTGTTGAGTTGTATTGTTGATGTGACTTGACTTAATAACACAGTAATCTCAGATGTAAGAATGTCAGTATCAAAATGCTTTAATTCTTCAAGTAAGATGTTATTTCACTGGTAACTAGACAAAGGTTATACATTTATAACAAATAGAAAAAATAGTTTTTTGAGATAATCCATGAACTACGGGATGATCAGAGCCCTTGGTTCACTTTTCTACCCCTCTCCATCATCACTGTGAGAGTGAAAAAGGGGACTACACAAGACAGTGCCTTTTGTTTCAAGTTCATTGAATACCAATACCACAGTATTCATCACCTACTGGTCTGATGATAATAAGTCTCTCTATATCTGCTTAAGTTGATCTGGGAAAGTAATGTAGCCTCTTATTAGAACCATTTGCAAAACTTCCATCTTTTTGGAACATTACAGGGACATCAAGAACCTAATGTTACATCTATACCATGATAAGGCAGGATTTTATGGGAAAGGTTTATATCATATTTAATGCAGCTTCACTGGAACTATTTTTTCCTTATTCCCATATGCAACAGTCATTTTTTTGAGTCACTATTGAGAATATATAATGTATCCTTGTAATTTTGATTCACATAATGCTACATAAATGAGATCTATCAATTTCACCAGGTGGTGAAATTGATCGAGTGTTGTACCTAAAATTGAAAAGACCTAGGTTCAAATCCAACCTTTGACACTTATAATCTTTGTCAGCTTGGGCTAATAATTTAACTGCTACCTGCCTCCACTTTTTCATCCATAAAATGGAGATAATAATAGCACTTACCTTACAAGGTTGTTGTTATGATAAAATGAGATATTATTTGTAAAGCATTTTGCAAATCTTAACGTGTTATATGAATGTAAACTGTCATCTCCCAAGAAGGGAGTCTGGCTAAGAGAGTTAGACAATGCAGGGGCAGCTGGGTGCTGCAATGGACAGAGTACTGGCTATGGAGTCAGAAGGACCTGAGTTCAGAATTTGTCAGACACTTGTGTATCAATAATGAGATATTCACAACATCCATGATGGTTATGAATATGCTGGTATAGTTTTGGATCACAAAATGTAGCAAACTCTCCACATGGAAGGCAGAACCAAGGTCTTTATTCAGAAACCATAACA
>JAQQSW010015372.1:0-11901 GCA_028646575.1 Pseudocheirus occidentalis | reverse complement strand
CAGCTGTGGCTTCTCCTGACCACCCTGGGGCCAGGCCTCACTGGAAGTAAGGAGCTAAGCCTTTGAGGTGCTAAGTGCCTTTAGTAGGTGCCAATAGAAAGGGGCATGGAAGATCTTCTGATTTCATTAACATTACACTTACCTCCAGTGGCTCCCTTTCACCTGAGGAATCGAATATAAAAACCCACTGTGCTCAGTTTTTAAAGCCCTTTAGAATCTGGTCTCCTTCCCTTCAGTCTTTTTAAACTTTATACCCCACACTCCACACACTCTTCAGTCCAGTGACACCGGCCTCCTGGCTGTTCCTCAGACAAGACCCTCCATTTCTCGGCTCTGGGCATTCTCTCTGGTTGTTCTCCAGGCCTGGAATGCCCTCCTATCTCTTCTCTGCCTCTGGCTTCCTTCAAGTACCAGCTAAAATCCCACTTTCTAGAGGAAAACTTCCCCAGTCCTCTTTCATTCTGGTAACTTTCCTCTGTGGACTGTCTCCAATTTGTCCCATCTATATCTCGCTTGTATAGAGTTTGTTTTCATATTGTCTCCCCCACTACACTATATGCCCCTTGGGAGCAGGAATTGTCTTTTTGCTTTTCATTATATTCCAAGCATTTAGCAAAGTGTCTGGTATACTCTTCGTACTTAATAAGTGCATATTGACTGACTTGACTGTGACTTTATGAAACTCATTTGGCTTCTCTGGGCCTCAGTTTCCCCATCTGTTAAATGATAGCATTGAACTATGTGATCTCTACACATAAGTTATGATCCTTCGAAATGCGTATTTTATGCATTTTATGTATATGCATCAGCCAGGTTGTTTCTCAGGGAGATAATACGGTACAGTGGGAAGATGACTGACTCTGGACCCAGAGGATCTGAGCTCACTTTTTGTGTGATGGAGGACCTGTTTTGAGTCCTGACTTTGTCACTTACTACCTAGGTGACCATGGGCAAGTAATTTGCCCTCTCTGAACCTCAGTCTCCTCGTCTGTAAAAATGAAGCAAATAGACCAGAGCTAGAAGAATTCTTTCTAGCTTTTAATCCTCCAGATTACAGATCCAGAAGGGACCTCAGAGGCCATCTAGTTGAACCCCTTCACTTTTTGGATGAAGAAAATGAGGTATATGGAGGTTAAGTGACCTAAAAAAGGGCATAAAGGTAATAGTAACAAATTCAGGATTCAGTTTGAGCTTAAGTCTCACAAATAGTGAGTGACCTTGGCAGAATTGGAACCCCAATCTTCTGACTAGTGGATAGAGGGTTGGGTCTGGAATCTGAGTTCAAATTTGACCTCACATACTTCCTAGCTGTGTAACCCTGGGCAAGTCACTTAATCCTGTTTGACTCAGTTTCTTCATCTTGTAAAATGAGCTGGAGAAGAGAATGGCAAACCACTGCAGTATCTATGCCAAGAAAACCTCCAATGGGGTCACAAAGAGTCGGATACGACTGAACAACAGGGGTCTCTTACTCCAGAGCCAGGATTCTTTCCACTGTACCAGATTTTCTCTCTAGCTATTGCTTCCAAATAGCAGCCCAAGTGGCACACTCCAATTTCTCTTTCAGAGAAGAGGATCCCAGTGGAGATCTCTTACTCAGAGTACAAAGAAGACTTGACAGATGACAAGAAGATCCTGGTGGCTGCCATGTGCCTGGTCTCTAAAGGGGAGAAGCTTCTGATAGAGAAAGATATCACCCTGGAAGATTTCATTGCCATTAAGGTCAAACCAGCCCAGGGGACTTACTGGTTCCAAAAAGAGCCTTGGGTTGTTGGGATGAAGGGTGGTGGTAAAGGAACAACAAGAATTTATTAAGTGCCTTCTATATGACAAGCACTGTGTTGGGTGCTGAAGATACAAAGAAAGGCAAAAGAAAGCCCCTGACCTCCGGGAGCTTGCAATCTAACAGGGGAGTCAACATGCATTTATTTTAACAACATACAGACAAGATCTAGACAGGTTAAAATGGAGATCATTTCAGAAGGAAGGCACTAGGATTAAAGGGAATCCCGAAATGCTTCCTATAGAAGGTGGGATTTTAACTGACTTAAAGGAGGCCAAGAAAGCCAGGTGGTGGGGACCAGGAGGGAGAGTGTTCCAGGCATTGGGACCAGCCAGTGAAAATGCCCAGAGAAAGGAATTGGTTGTCTTGTTTGAGGAACAGCAAGGAGGCAGGTATCACTGAACCAAAAGGTATGTGAAAGGGAGTAGGGCGTAAGAAGATTGGAATGGAGTCAGGAAGGGGTCAGGTTTTGAAGAATTTTATAAGGCAAACAAATAGAGGATTTTATATTTGATTCTGAAGGTGACAGGGAGTCATTGGAGTTTATTGAATAGGGAGATAACATGATTGGACATATATTTTACCATCATTTTGGGGGCAGCTATGGGGTGCAGTGGATAGAGTACAGCCCTAGAATAAGGAGGACATGAGTTCAAATCCACCCTCAGACACGCTAAATGTGTGACTCAACACAAGTCACTTACCCAAATTGCCTCCAGGGAAAGAAAAAAAAAGATCACTGATAACTTAGTTGTGAGTGGACTGGAGTGGGGAGAGACTCTAGAGGCCCCTTCCCTCCTCTTTTATCTTGCTGTGATTCTATGCCTCTTTTGGGGAGCCTCCAAACTTTTTTATGCCTCCAAACTCCATTTGGGATGATGGTGCCCAAGAGGGAAATGAGGTCAAAGGTTCAGAGGCCAACCTACTGTGTTATTGCCCCTCTAGATGCTGGGTCCTGCTGTGGTAGATGAAGTTCTTACTGTGGAGGTCACAATTGCCAACCCCCTGTCTGAGCGGGTAGATGACTGCATGCTGATCATGGAGGGCAGTGGGCTCCTCAGGGAGCAGATCAGCATCGAGTGAGTATTTCAGGAGGTCCTGGTTGGGGTGGGGGCCAGGAAGTAGAACTGTCTGGTGAGTCAGAAAAAGTCCTAGCAGCATAGCCAAAGGATGCATTCTTGTCTAAGCTCTGCCAGGTCAAATGAACCGTGTAACCTTGTGCAAGCATCTCTGAGCCTCAGTTTCCCCATCTGGAAAACTTATTGGGAAGATCAGAGGAGGTGATGTGTATTGAGACAGAATTGTGACAGAGAGTGCAAAGGAAGGTTTGCTGACCCAGGACTGAATCTTCTCTCAGACATTCAGTAGCTCTCTAGACTTCAGTTTCTTTATCTATAAAATGGGAATAAATGATATACCACCTAGCTCATAGGGTTGTTGTAAGGAAAGCACAATTTGCTCCTTTTTTTCTTTTTGCTTTTTGGGGGGAATTTGCTCTAAGGTCCTTTCCAGCTCTGTATCCATTGATCCTGAAGCTATAAAAATTATGAATACAAGGTCTGCACATTATAAAATGCTGTGCAACTAAGCTATTGTTGTCACAGACAGTGAGAGCTATAGTAGCTTAGGGGGAGGTGTCAGGGAAGAAACTTGTGGGCTGGGAAAGTCAATAAAGGCTTCCTTTATTGGAGGAAGTGAGATTTAGCTGGGCCTTGAAGGATGGAAAGGATTTAAACAAGTGGAGAAGAGAAAGCAGAGTATTCCAGGCAGGGAAACCACATAAGCAAAACCATGGAGGTGGGAAAGGGCCTTGAGGAAATATTGACTGTCTGAAACTGAGGGAGGGTGAATGTAGGATAGTAGAGGGAAGCTGAGGGGAGGCAGGTGATACTTGAGAGTTAAACTGGAACCAGATGGTTAAGAGCAGTGGTTCTCAACCTTCCTAATGCCACGACTCTTTAATACTCATATGTGGGCGTGTCTGCATGTGAGTGAACCTGCCTGGAAACAGATAGAGGAGCAGTGTCTCGGTTCCTAAGACAATTGAAAATATGTGTTTTCCGATGGTCTTAGGTGACCCCTGTGACCCCTGTGAAAGGGTCGTTCGACCCCCAAAGGGGTTGCGACCCACAGGTTGAGAACCACTGGTGAAGAGCATCAGACACCAGGTAGGGGAGTTTGGGCTTTGCCTTACTATAGACCGCAGGAGGTTTTTAATTGCAAAGGAGTTGTCCTAGAGACAAGAGGGGTCTGAAGGTCTGACCCTCATTCTTTCTTCTTTGCTCTAGTGTGCCAACCCTGGAGCCCCAAGAGAGGGCGAGAGTGCGGTTCGAGATCACACCATACAAAAGTGGGAACAGGCAGCTGCAGGTGGATCTCATCAGCACCCACTTCCCAAACATCAAAGGCTTCCTGGTCATCCCTGTGGCCACCACGAAGTGACTGGGCTGGCGAGGATCTGGGGAGGCAGTAATGGGAGCCCTTAGCAAAGTCCACCACCTTCTAGTTCCAAGAGGCTCACTCATCTTGGAGGGCCTGAGCTCTAAACCAAGCCAAGCCTCTAGTTCATGACGTGGCCTCCTTAAAGAAAGGCAAGGGGCTCAAGGTACAGAATGAAATGTATTTTCAGATGCAGCCAATGCAAGCATTTGTTTTGCTTGACTATGCATATCTGTTACAAGAGTTTTGTTGTGTTTTGTTTTATTTTGTTTTCCAATGGGGAGAGGTAGGAGGGAGAGGAAATATTTTTTGTGAACTAAAAATTAAATTAAAAAAGCAAAAAACTATATAAATAATAACAACTAGCATTTATATAGCACTTTAAGGTCTGCAAAGTACTTTATATATTAACTTATTTCATCCTCACAATAGCCCTGTGAAGTGGGGTATTTTTGTTATTGCCACTTTACAAATGAGAAAACTGAGTCACAGAGAGGTAAAGTGACATGCCCAGGGTCACACAGCTAGTGTCTGAAGCAGGATTAGAAATTAGGACAACTTCCTGACTCTGAGTCCTATACCTACTATATGATCTTTAAAAGAAAAAAAAAACTTTTAAAAGTACTATATTAAATCATTGTGTGTCCTTAGGCAAGTTTCTTTGCCCACTCTGGTCTTCAGATTTCCTTCTAAAGGTAAAATGAGGGGGTTGGACTAACTCTCAGATCCCATTCAATTCTGATATTCTATGTTCTACAGCTCCTTCCAGCTCTGACACTCTGTGTTCTGAGGTGCCCTGAGCCTCCTTCCTCCTGATCCTAACCCTTCACCAGCCCCACCATCACAACCCAACATCCTGTATTCTGAGTCCCCAGCTCTGACATTGTCTTTTGGCTCTGATGTACTGTGGGTTGGATGGACTCAAGAACTTCCATGACCCTATGACTTGTGGGAATTGGAAAAAGGACACTGGAAGCCAAGCCTCCATCAGTCATCTTCCAAACCAGGGGGAGCGATGGGGGAAACTCCTCAAGGGCCTGTTCTATTTTCAGTATCTTCACTGTTCTCATTATCCCCAATTTCATTGCCTATAACTCCCACATCAGGTTCTGTTTGAAGGCCAGCCTGTGCTCAAGGGATTTCTCCATGTTACTGCCTCCACACACATCCCAGGACATCTTGCTCTGCTCCTTACCTTCTGTTCTGATGCTCCACAGGAAGAAGGCCTTGCCCTTGAATACCCTTCAGCCCCAAGTTATACTGCCTGCCTCCATATTTGTCTCCCCAGCTCTTCCCCAGAGCCATCCCAGGGGGTGGGAAAGTGGAGGATAGGGAGGGGGGAGGGGGGAAGTCAGTTCATGGACCAGCATTTGAAGGCTTCTCCAGCTGGCACTAAAAATACTCAAGGCTCATGTAGGTAAACTCAGAGAGTTATCTTTTTCCCTCTCCAGCCCACCCTCCATATTCCTTTAGACTGCCCTACTGGCACAACCTTCTCCTTCACAGGGGTCCTTGGGTGTCTAATGAACCCTATATTATTTGAGAAAGAGAGAACAGGGATAATTGTGTTTTTTTTTCTCTGAGCCCCTCGTACTCTTTAGGGATGGCCCTTCCCACCTAGAATTAGCTTCTGTCCCCTCACTCTCACCAAGGATTGCTCTATTATTTGTCTACTTTTTGCCATCCACTTTCCATAACTTTTCCTGGGGTATAACTAGGAAAGAGAGAGCAAGTGTCACCACTTCAAGTGAGGCCCTGGGTAGGGAAAATGCCAGCGTGGACTGGGGTAAGGAATCAGTGGTGGAAGTGACTGAGGGTGAAAACCAGCCTCATTCACACTTAGAGCATCCCCCACAGTGGGCACCTTCTAGAGAGCCAGAAGGTATTGACCAGGTTATTAAGTGATATCATGAGGTCAACTCACCTAGCCAATATTTCAACTCATGGCACTTTTCTGCTTTCCTCCTGGTTCTGATGACCTGGACTCAGGCTTAAATTATATCTAATTCAGTGCCGTGGTTCTTAGAACTCACAGTATGCCCTTAGTGGTACCTCTCTCCTTTTTCTCCTACCTCTCTTCATTAAATTATAGAATTCAGAGCTGGAAGGGGCATCAGAATAGAGAAGGTCCGAACTGGAAGAGACCTTAGAAAAATGTCAGAGCCAGGAGGGACATTAGAGATGACTTCCCCCAACCCCTAGAGAGGGAAGAGACTTGCCTAAGGGTCACCTAGAGTCAGCAACAGAACCCAAACCTCTTGACTGCCCTGGTAAAATGTTTTCTCCTGTGCAGTGCAGAGCCTACCCAATCCACCCAAGTCACCATGATAGTCTTCTTCCTTCAGTGAAGACCCCCACATACCCCTAGGGAGGAAGGACAGCTTTCAGGGCTCTGAGGGTCTAATATCCCAGGGTCTAAATACAGATGTGGAGCAGCTGTGCTGATAGCAGGCACCCTGCAGCTTTGCCCCCTCTCTTGAATCCCTGAAATGGAGGGGAGGATCCTCCAACTGGAATTCTCCAAGAGTTATTCATTCATTCATTCATTCATTCATTCCATAATCAACATTTATTAAAGCCCTGCTGCATTCAAGGAGTTATACTCATGGTAGATACACACACACAAAAAAAAGAAAGAAAACTGACTTAATTCTTTGCCTCAAGGAACTTATAGTCTACTAGAAGTGATACAATCTGTACATAAGTAAGTCCAATAGAAGGTAACATATGATAGGAACAAAGGGGAGCTCCATAGAAAGAGCACAAGGATAATTTAAGGAGGAAGATCTTACTCTCAGTTGAGGTCTCAAGGAAGGCTTCATGAAGAAGGTGACATCTCAGTAAGACAATCTCAGTTGCTCCCTGAGACCAATAAGAGGGGTTCAGTTAGGAATTCAGTCCCTGTATTTATTTATTGATCTAATAATTAAATCCCAACTTCCAAATAATGGAATGGCTTGTTTCATGATATGGTGAGCTCCCCGTCACTGGAGGGGTTCAAGAAGACAAGTGTGCTACAGTCAGGGAGAGGAAAAAATGAGTACAGTTGGGTGTGGTCAGTGAATATTTCCTGGAGAACATTAAGACCTGTTCTGGGCCTTGAAAGATGCTTAGAAGTTGGAGATGTGGGGAGGAAAGACAAGCCGAACAGCAGGAAGGCTGGAGAGCAGAGGTCCTTGTGAGGCAGTATGTGTGTGGCCTGGTAACTAGCCAGGGCCAAAAGAGAGGGGAATCCTTGAAAAGCCTGAGCTCCAAGAAGAGCTTGGCCATAGCACTGAAGGTAATAGGGATCCTGTATCTTCTTAATCTGGGGAGGAACATGTGGAGAGCAGGCTTTGGGCAGATTATGCCACAGACAAGTAGGGCACTGGGAATCCAGGTCCCTTTTGGGGTTATCTACAAAACAAAAACTGTCAAGGCTCCTGAATGCAAGTACTGGGCAGAAAGCCTAGTTCTAGGTACTCTACTGAGGACATATAAAGAAGACACACTCCCTGTTCCTGTAACCCATCTTTGCCTTTCCCTAGGAGGGCTCTTCCTAGACATTAGGGCCAAGCTTGTGTTTGACAACAACACAGAATAATTCCATCCCATGTGAGGCTGGTTGAAAGCAAGCCTTTTTGGGAAGGAGTTGCTGGACCTGGGATTCTTTTTATCTACCTTCTCTGGGAGGCCAGAGTCCCCTTCCACAGGTCTACATTCTCAGTAATAAGGAGCACAGATTAGGCCTCTCCTAATCCAGTCTGAAGCAGAAAACTCAAGGTCAAGAGATCTATAAACCAGTTAGTTATATTGGTTGATTTAATAGGACCCAAACTGGCACAAACATTTCTGCTGCCATTAGACTCGTGGGCTGACAGTGCTTTCCCTTTCTCCATCCCACTTCTGATATCCTAGCTCCCTGGTTGAGTTGGTTTCCATTCACCAGAGTATGTGGCTGGACCCAATTCAAGGCAGAATGACAAAGGAGGGAAATCCAATAGCTCATTCTACCTCTGGGGCCAATTTAAGCACCAGTGAGAGAGATATTTTGGGGTGGGAAAGTGGCTATCACATTGTCCACAACCTAGACTGTCTAGGGCCAGCCCCGCTCCCAACTTGCAAAACAGGCAGGATACCCAGCAGGGAATTTGAACCAAGGACTCTGCCTTTTGAAAGCTACCAGTTTCAATGTCAGAATGAACTATACTCAACAGCAAGTTTGGCATTCTGAGGCAGAATCCCTGGGAACGAGTCCCTACCTTGCCTTGCCCTGTCCTGCCCATTTCCTGCCCTGGTCTTCCTCCCAACTTTCTGGCGCCTAGGGATTAATTTGTTAGCAATGTTGCCAATAGTATACTCAGACTTCACAAAGAGTGTGGTTTTTGTATCTCCACTACAGGCAAGGCCAACAAAGGGTCACATGGGCTGAAAGTGAGGGACAAGTGAGGAGTGAGGAGGGAAAGTCAGGAGGGTAAGGCTGGGGACTATGAGAAACATCTTGGATCCAAATGTTCTATCAAACGGGTCCAAGATCCTGAAAGGAAGCTTTCTCTCTTTCAATAAGATACTGGATCTAATAGCACCAAGCCAGAGGTCCTATTAGCAGGATGGCTGTGGGGTGAAACATAGACCCCTTCTTCCTTCTATGCTAATTTCTCTAATGTTGGAGGACATCCTGGCCTATCTAACCTACTAAGCCCTGATCCTGGGTCCAGACTGATCCCTGATTCCTTCTCCAGACTGAGCCCTGACCTTGGGGAGAGCTTTTAGACCAAGCCCAAACTGAACTTTCCTAGAGACTTCCAGCTTCTTTTTCTGTCCCAGTCTGTAGTAATACAGGGGAATGTTCCAGAATAATAGCACTCATGCCGTGGCTTCATCTAGAGTCCAGGGGTGGGGAACCAGCAGCTTTGAGGATACATGTGGCCCTCTAGATCCTCAAGTGTGGCCCTTTGAATCCAAACTTCAAAGAACAAATCCTTGTAGTAAAAGAAATTGTTCTTGTGAAGTTTGGATTGAAAGGGTTACGCTTGAGGACCTAGAGGGCCACAAAGCCACAGGTTCCCCACTCCTGATCTAGACTGCGTCCTGCCTCTCCATCCTGATCCTGAGATGTGGGTATGAGAATAAATGTGTATGAGTTGGGGGGTGGGAGGTGGGGGGACAGAGTTTAGAGAAGGAAAATACTAGAGTTCCTGGAGCTTATTAAAGTCCATTTGGGAGGTGCCAACAGTACACATGTGATTTGGGGGCAGCCTGAGTTTCTTCCTTGATTCAGGGACCCATCAAGCAGACACTCCCTGGTATTCTCAGCTACTTGTAGATTCTTGGCCACCGGAGTGTCAAGAATTTGTTTGCCTGAAAGAGCTGAAACCCAAACTTTGTTTGTGTTAAAAAATCAGTACCACATGGAGATGTTGACACATAAAGACAAACACATGCACACATGTATATACACATGTGTACACACGTGCATACATGTATATACACATGTATACACACATGCACACATAAGCATGCATGTACACACGCACATAGTAAGTAGGTGCACTCATTGGCAAGCCACAAAGCAGTATAGAAAACAGGAACTAATTATCTTTATTATTAGACACATGCCCAGACATGCTCCCAATTAAAATCTATTGAATTTTATTCAATAAACATTTTGGAAATACTTATGTGCAAGGGTTTGTGTTTGCTGGTGGTAGAGCAATGCAAAATGACAGTCTCTTACCTTAGAAAAACTTAGAGTCTATTAATGTGGATAGAGCATGTACACAAGTGAATACTTGTGTGATGGAAACAAAGAAAAGATCTAGAAAAAAATGTCCCAAGAAAAATCTAAAAAGAAAGAGACCACTTTCAATTGAAAAGATGAGGGAAGGCTTCATGGAAGAGGCAGCACCTGAACAGAAGTCCAGAGGAAAGAGATTATTTTAATTGGCTAAAGAGGTCTATTTGACCATTCTGGACTTTAGCTCCCTGATCTCTAAAATGGGGGTCATAATTCTTACACTATAATGACCTCCCAGAATTGTTGTGAGTAATAAATTCTGTGTAAGCTTTAAGTGTTATATAAACAGCAAGTTTGGCATTCTGAGGCAGATTTGTGATTCCATCAGTGTGGCTGCTTCCTCCATCAAAGATTGCAAGGCCTCTGCAACCTGGTAGATATACTACGAATTGCAATTGCCCCCCGCAAAATCATCTTCTGGTGGCCTACTTGGGGATGCCATTGAGATGGCCTGCACAAATATATGAAGGAGGCAGATGGCAGGCCGATTTCAAGGAACAGCTGGTAGTTCAGTTTTCTAGGAATGTAGAGCACCCAAAGGGAAGTAGAGAAAAAGAAAAGTAGGGGTGATGGGGGAGGACATAGGAGAGCAGATTGGGGGAGGGGATGTACAATGGGATGGCTGTTTTTTTGGGTGGTGGGTAAGAGAAAGATGGGGAGAAAATTTGTAACTCAAAATCTCATGGAAATGAATGATGCAAACAAGAAAATTAATTAATAAAAAAGAAAGAAAAGTACGGAAAGGTAAGTAGGAAAGGTAAAAAAGTGTGGATGGGCTTAAGTGCTAGGCTAAAAATTTCTATGTTATCCTATAAGTGGTAGGGAGTCACTGAATATTTTTGAGGACGAGAGTGACATAGAATCACAGAATCTTAGAGCTGGCGGGAACCTCAAAAGATATCAAGTTCAACCTATACACAAACAAGGATCTTCTCTACACCACATTCATTAATCTCATCCTGCCTTTTCTTGAAGATCTCACATGAAAAGGAACCCACAACCTTCTAAAACATCCTATTCCACTTTGGGATAGTTTTAAATGTAAAGAAGTCTTTCCTGACATCAAAGGCCTAAATCTTCCTCTTTCCAACCTCCACTGTTCTTTGTTTGGCCCTCTAGGCCGAGCAGAACAAATTTAATATCTCTTCTGTGGGAAAGTCCTTCCAATTCTTAAAGACAACTATTTTGTTTCTCCTAATTCTCTTCTCTAGGGTAAACAACCCCAGCTCCTTCAACTGATCTTTGCAAACATAACACAATCTCAAGACCCTTTAATATCCTACTTGCCCTGCTATGGACATTCTCTGCTTTATCAATGTCCTTCCTATAATGTATTCTCAATGTTGCCAAATGGAGCTAAGGTCACACAACTGAGCTGACTGGGTCCATATCCAGCCTCAATTGAGGCAATACATTTACTCCTCCCTAATGAACTTTCTATCTGATTCCCCAAAGGAACTATTCCAAACTTTCCTTCTCAGGTTTCCCACATCACCTCTTCCCCTCCCCACCTCTCAGCTGAGGATCTTGCTTCATCTTTTACTAGGAAAAGAGACCATTAGTCAGGAACTCCCTTTCCCCCTTCTCTACATTTCAAAACTCCTTGACATCATCCTTCATTCTCATCTCCTTTATTCCAGTCTCTGATAAAGAAGTCTTTCTCTTTGGTAAGTCCAATCCTTCTAAAACTATGTTAGGTCCTTGGATCTCATCTCCCCTGCCAAAATCCTCCAGTAAATTTGTCCCTATAACCATTCTATACTCAATCTCTCTCTGTCTGTGTGTGTGTGTGTGTGTGTGTGTCTCTCTCTCTCTCTCTCACACACACACACACACACACACACACACACACACACACACACACCCTACCTTGAAGAACCTATCAACTGGTTCTTTTCTGATT
>JAQQSW010015371.1:0-11901 GCA_028646575.1 Pseudocheirus occidentalis | reverse complement strand
GATGTGATGTGATGTGATGTGATGTGATGTGATGTGATGTGATGTGATGTGATGTGATGCGATGCTATGTTATGTTATGTTATGTAAATATGTAATAAATATAATTAATTATAATTAATATGTTATTGTTATTATGTTTATTATTAACTGTATGCAACTGGGAATCAAGATATACAGGCACTGGGGTAGGGAGACAAACCCTGCTCTACCAGAAGGTCAGAGGGGTGTTGGAGAAGGACATAGGAGAGAAGAGATTGGGGGAGGGGCTTTACATTGTGATTGCTGTTATGGGGTTGTGGGTAAGGAAAAGAAGGGTAGAAAATTTGTAACTCAAAATCTCATAGAAATGAATGACGTAAGCAAGAAAATAAGTAAAATAATTAATTTCTTAAAAAAGATTTAAACCCAGATTATCTTGAGTTCATGTCTAGTATGTAATGTACTCTATTATCTGTAGAGTACATTAGGTACTAGATTTCAATAATCATCAACCAACAAGCTGCTCCGATTGCCTCACCCAGTAACATGAGGTGAAGTGTGTCTGTGCCAGGGTGATGGCAATGTCAGAGGAAAGAAAGACAGTCATATGAGAGCTGTTATGAAATCATATCAACAGGCCTTGGTAATGGATTAGATAGGGGAGTGAGAGTCAGTGAGGACTTAAGGAAGATGCCCCTGTAGAAAACATTGGTGACTTGGATGATTGCACCATCTACAGTAACAGGGAAGTTAAGAAGGGAGGAAAATTTTTTTGGGAGAAAGACATTTTGGATGGGTTGAATCTAAGATGTCTGTGTGTCATTCATTTGGAGATCTACATCAGGCCTTTAAAGATACGGGACTAGAATTCCACAGAGAATTCAGAGATGGATAAATAGATTTGAGAACCATCAACTTAGGGATGAACATTGAAGTCCTGGGAGCTGAGATCAGCGAGTGAAATAGTCTAAGAAGTAAAGAGAAGAAAACTCATGAGAGGAGTGTCTGCTTATTCCTGGGCAGGTCCCTTAAATGTTCAGCGTTTCTGTTGGTTCTCTATGTTTATAATCATCTGATCAGGTCCAAACCTGTTTTAAATACAGAGTTTCCTACAATAATGAAATCACAGATCCAGTCTAAAAGATGTAAAACTATGTGAAAGATTCTTTAGGAGTTTTATGTTGAGAAATGGAGTTTTTAATTCTGTATTCCCATCCACCTTACTCCCAAATCTATAAAGAAACAGTTGAGGGGGGGGGGCAGAGCCAACATGGCAACATAGAAGCAGCAAGATTTAACAGCTTGCACATAGCCACCTCTAATACCCCAAAATATGAGTCTAACCAAATTTTACGGCTCCGAAAATGTACAAAAACACATCTTCCTCTGAAGGCAGCTCACACTCAAGAGGAGCCTCACCTGGAGCCTTCAGGAGAGTGGATCAGTGGCAATGGTGGTAGTTTCCACAATTATCAAGCCATAAGAAACAAGGACTGAGTGAAAGGTCAGTGGAACTCAGATAAAGTTGGGAGAAAAACAGTCTGGCTCAACTGCCTCCAGGGAAAGGAAGGAGCAGAACCAGCCACCCTGAAGTGTGTCCGCATGGCTGCTTCAGAACTCCTGGCCTGCAGACTGCAGGGGGGTCAAGCAATAGTTGAAAGGCTAAGTGCTTTTGCATTCAGTGGCCTGCATACAGATCATGGTCTTGAGTGGTGTTCCTGGAGTGCATTTTCAGTGAGCTAAAGCTGGTGGGGGCTGCAGCAGCCTCCTAATAGCTCTGGCAGCTATGAAAACCCCAGGTATTTGGGACAGAGCTTTCCCCCATGGAAGCAGATTTCAACAGAGCTAAAAAAAATCAAGTAATTCACTGGCAACATGAGCAGACGAAGGAAGCAATAGAATTTTGGAATCCTTCTTAGGGGACAGAAAAGTATCAAAGCATGGAACAGGAGGAAAACAACACAGTCAGAACTCCCACACTCAAAGTTTAGTTTACTAACATTCTTGCTGAAAAAAAAAACAGAACTGAAAAGAAAATTGAAATTCAATTACAAGCATGAGAAGGTAAACATAGAAAAGAAATCATAAGGAACTTTTCAAAGTTGAACTATTTACATACCAACATGGAAAAAGGATAATTGCAACTCATGAAACTTTTCTCAGTATGAGGATAGGTGAAGGGAATACAAATGCATAATATATACATGAACATACACATATGTCTATCTAGGAGGGTTTATATATGTGTATGAACACATATCTGAATATGTGTATATATGTATATATAGAGGGCACATGATCAATTGAATAGGAAGGGACAATACATTAAAAGATGAAATTCTGAGGTGCCAGAGGATTAGAATGAGAGGAGACATGGAGAGATAGTATGGGTTTAACCATCTCATATAGAAGAGGCTAGGGATAACTGTTACAATGAAGGGGAAGAACAGGAAGGCAAAAGGGAAAGATCAACCTTAGTCATTGAATTTGGCTTAGGGAAGGAATGGCATAAAATCTAAACTGGGTATCTTGCCACACAGGAGAGTAGGGGGAATAGGGATGAGTGATGGGGTGGTGTAGGGGGGTTAAGTTGGGTGGGAAGGATTGCTGGAAGTACATCCTTTTTTAAAGGGACAGGGAAAGGGCCGAGAATAGAACAAAGTGGGGAGGTCTGGATAGGAAGGAGGGATATATAATCAGTCTCCCACATTGTGTCCACTGTTTAGATGTTCTGCATAATTACACATGTACAGTCTGTATTGAATTGCTTGTCCTTCAAGTGGGGATGGGTTATAATGGAAGAAGATAAAGAATCTAGAATTTAAAGTTCTATGATGAAATGTTAAAAATATATATGTGTGTGTATATATATATATATGTACATACATAATTTTTATTAACTACATCCAACTTGGAATTAAGATATACAGGCACCGAGGTAGGGAGAATGTCCTGAACTACTGGAAAGTCAGAGGAGTAATTGTAAGGACATAGGAGAGAGCAGATTGGAGGAGGGATACAGTGAGATCACTGTTTTGGTGTGGTGGGTAGGGGAAGGATGGGGACAAAATTTGTAACTCAAAATCTCATGGAAATGAGTGATAAAAACAAGAAAATAAATAAAATTTTTTCAAAAAGGAAACAATCAGGACATTCACTGGACTTTTGTGCATACATTGTTGAATGGCAAAGGAAAAATTAAATTGAGCATTGGTATGAGAACAAGAGAGTAATCCTGAATGTGAATGGGTCAAAGTTGAGGTGGGACAGTAGTTTTGCAAGTATTTTGTTGGCAAATTATGGGTGGATCTGGACCTTGATCTTCAGGGGATTGGCTTGTTTACCCCTAGAGTGAACTTTGATTTAGAATACATAGAAAGAAGAAATAATTAAGGTGGGGCAAACATGGAATTTCCAGAGAGATTGTGAGCTGATCATGTTTTACTGCCCTTTTTTCATGTCATTCCAAAATTTGGGTATAATGAGGAAATAGCTCTGACAAAGGGTACAAATTTGCTTTAGTTTTTAATTGGGAAGATCTAAGAAATGGGTTCTCAAAAGAACCTGACATGGTAGAGATCAGGATAAGTGGGCATAGGACTGCAGCACCATACATACTGTAATAGAATGCAGTTTGCTGAATATAAGCTTTGGTTGGTATGTTCTCAGATACATTCATTATCCCTAGATTCTTGAGCTATTTCACTACCTTTTGGGGGGAAATACTCTTTTGGGGAAATACTCTCAGGTTTGGGAAGCCAGTGAGTTCTGAAAGAGCAAATGGGGGGTAGCCAAGATTTTTTGTACATTATGTTAATTAAATTAATGTATTTTGCAGGTAAGTTTTCTAACCCTGGAGACTGTAAATCCTTGATATAGGAAATCATTGATCATTGACCTGGAAGATACCTTAGAGATATTTCTTCCAATTCCCTCACTTTATAGATGAGGATGTGGAGTTAAAAGAGTTTACTTTAGTTGGCATATGTCAACAGGCAAGTCACATGCCCGAAAACCACAAGTGAGATCTGGTGAAGTGACTGTCAACAAATAATTAGTTGGAATAGCATGAATTTATGACTAAATTAACTCAGAGGCCATGTGCACCAACTTCTTCATTTTAGATGGGAGGAAACTGAAGTAAACAGGGTTAAGTCACTCTCCCAGACTTACATAGCTAGTAAGTATTTAAGGCCAAATTTGATCTCATGAAGACAAGTATTCCTGGCTTCAGACCTTGGACTTCATCCTCATTGCCACCTAGGCAGCAGTGTTATTATATGTTAGAGGCAAAATTTGAAAGAACATTTCAATTTAAATATTGTTTCAAAGCTATTCAACATCTCAGTGTCTCAGTTTCCTCATTTGTAGAAAGAGTTGGTTAATCTGAATGGTCTGAAGATCCCTTCTGAGTCTACATGGTGATCCTCTAAACACTTTTGTAAATATGTATTTTTCTAGTTCTAAATTTGCCTTTTCAGCAATGTTATAACTGATCAGCAGATGAAAAATGAGTTTTCCTAAAAGTAAAAAGCAGCACATTCCAAGTGAAACACAAATGCAAATTTCAAGAGAGTCTGTGTCCTATGTGGGCACTCTTTGTAACTCCTTCATGGAAGAGCCTTGTCTTCATGATTCTGTGAGAGAACATCCATGGTTGATTGAAGGTTATTTGCATTCCCTGATGGGACCTAGAGATTTTCTTTCCAGGCAGGATCATTACAGGAGACACAGAGGGACCACTAGTAAACTGCCACTGCTTCCCAACCAGGATATCCAATTTTCAGAAAAGGAAAATCAAAATACCCAATAACCTTTGCTATTGGTTCCTACTGTTTCATACTATGGTCTATTCATATTAAATTCTCCCAAAGTCCTGAATGTAAGGAGAGATTGTAGTGTGGACATATTGAAAGCAAGCAGAATCACCAGTGGGCTATTGCAATAATCCAGGTGTGATATGATAGAGGCCTACACCAGGTTGGTGGTAGGGTCAGAAAAGAGAACAGGGCACATATGAGAGATGTTACAAGGATGAAATCAACAATCCTTGGCATCATTTTGGATGCAGAGAGCGAAAAATAGAGAGGAAGTCAGAATGGCTCCCAGTGATGAACCTTTACAGTAGTAGAGAAATTAGGAGGTGGGGGCAGGGTTTAAAAAGAAAGATAATTATTTTAGTTTAAGATGGCTACTGAATATCCAGTGTGAGACTTCTAAAAGTGATTGGAGATGGAAGACAAGAAATGGAGTCCAGCAGAGAGATTAGAACAGGATATGCAGATATGAGATTTGTCAGCAGAGGGATTGTCATTAAATCCATGGTAACAGATGAGATCAAGTGAGGTAGTATAGAAGGAGAAGATAGGAGAGCCCAGGACAGAACCTGAAGGACATATGTGCTTAGGCAGCCTCATCTGGAGGAGCAGAAAAGGAGACAGAAGAGTGGTCACAGATGGTATAAAAGATACAGCAGAGGGGAATGTTCTGAAAATGTAGAGAGTAGGAGTATTATATAAGAGAGGGTGATCAAAGAGGTCGATGACAATGAGGATTAAGGAAAGGCAAATATGTTTTCTAACTAGGCAATCATTAGTAATTTAGAGAGGGCAATTTGGGGCCAAAGAAAAAGTCTGAAGCTGGATTATAAGAGATTACAAGGAGTGTGAGTGGAGGCAATGAGGAAGCTCCTATTGCAGACAATTTTTTGAGGGTTTAGCTACTCAGGGTAGATTAGATATGAGGTGATAGTGGGATAGAAGGATCACAAAAGTTGTTTGAGAATGGAGGATATAGCATGGTTTTTGGGCTATAAGAAAGAGCAAATAAGGAGAGAGAAATTGGAAATTAGTGAGGGGGCAATCTTCTGGAGGAGATGGGATGGAATAGGATCACATGAACAAGTAGAGGAAGTCAGTCTTGGTAAGGTCTAAGGCCCCATCATGATGTGAGATAGAGGTAAGTGCATAGTCTACTCACTGGTAAAATAAGAACACCAACAGCACCTACCTCATTGATCTCTGTGACGGTTAAATGAGAAAATATATCTTAAGCTCTTTGTAAACATTAACAATTGAAAAATGCACGTGGATTGATGGATTAACAAATAGACTGATGAAGCCAATGGAGTCATAGGATGCTAAAATCTCCAAGTTGGAAGGGACATAAGGGCATCCATCCAGCTCTACTTAATCCCATCTTCCATAATAAGCTTTCCTCAACCCTTCACAATTCTAGTGCCTTCCCCTGTTAATAATTTTCTATTCATTGCATATATGTATATATGTACATACATATGTATGTATGTGCATTTGTATGTTTTCTCTCCTATTATACTGTAAACTGTCTGAGACCTGGGATGGTTCTTTGCCTTTTTCTTTATCCCCAGCACTTAGCACAGTACTTGGAACATAGTAGTCATATGATAAATGTTTATTAATTGAATGATAAATCCCCGCTAAAATATGCTTTCCAATAGTAACCCAGACTCTCCTTGAAGAACTCAAATCAGAAGGAATGCATTAATTTTAAAAGCATTCAATGAAAAAACTTTTCTTAAGTACCTGGTATGTGCCAGGTTCTAAAAACAGAGATACCAAGGAAGATTCACTATATAACAGAAAAAGGAAGCCCCTTGGAATGAGATGAGGTAAAAACAGGAAAACTCTGGGAGCTCTCCCAATAACCACCTCAAATATCTATAAAATATGACTCTAATTATATCATAGAGCTACAGAACACTCAAAGTGACACAGAGAAGCAAATCTCTCACTACATGAAGTCTGGCAGGGGACAGGTAGGGTCCATCTCAATGTGCTGGGAGCTGAGCCCAGCCCCTCAAGAGCCCATGGTTTTACTCCCAGGGCAGCCCCAAAAAGCAATGGCTGGAGAAGACTTCAAGAGGGTGGATCACCAGCAGCTGTAGTTGGCTTCTGGAATTATAAACCCATAAATGTCAAAGACAATGTAAAAGGTCAGTGGAACTGATGAGGGAGGATAAGTGTTTCAGGGACCCCAATGACCAAAATCCCTTGGTTTGAAGTCTGGAATGAATTCACAGGCTCAAGAATTCTGAATCAAGTTGGTAAAAGTATGTTGTAACACTATACAGCTGGCAGGAGGTTTTAGGGAAACTGCAAACATAAAGGGGTAGAGTTAAAGTTTTTCTAGAATGATCCATAGTAAAACATGTGCCAATTAAGCTAACTAGGTGAGTAAGGATGGAACTATTGAGGAGTTAAGGATTGGTCAATGCTTAAGGGAACATGCACTTTTAATGACTACTTCACACAGGTTTATTGCCCATAATTCACTGAGAAATATCCCAAGGGAGGGGGGATGCATGGAGGTGTGGTTTTAGGTTTGAAAAGTCACTGAGTCAAGTAGCAGTCAGGGATGACTGAGAAGTGCCCATTCTGCTACGCATCAATGTCCTGTTTGACAAGATAGATGTTGGAAGTATACACATTCTTAACAGAGTAGGTTATTCACTTGTTGAAACCAAACCAATGCTAGTAAATTTCATACATTGCTCCTCTCCCTCCCTCTTTTCCCTCTATTATTATGAATTTTTGTGTCCTTTCATGTTAGAATATAAATTTAGCCATTTGTATTGATTCCTCTTTAAATCAGAACCAATGAGAGTAACGATCATATGACGCTCATCTCCCTCCATCCCAGCCCTCCACTCCAGTATGGTTTTTATGCCTCTTCCTGTGGCACAATCTACCATCTTCTACACCTGCCTTTCATCCCCTCCCCCTACAATACCGTTCTTCCCCTTAACACGTTTTTTTTTAATATTCAGATTGGTTCACTTCTACCCACACCCCCTTTCTGTGTACATCCCCCTCAAGCATCACAATATTTATACAAATTTCTGTATTGACAGGTATCTGCTTCTCGCAAAGGAATGTAAACAGTTTGCTCTCATTGAGTCCTAAGTTATGTGCACGTGTGAGCATCTGTGTGTATATGTGTGTGTGAGTGTATGTTTTCTTTGATTACCTTTTTATGTCTTTCTTGCATCTTTTAAGTGGAGATCAAATTTTCCATTGAGCTCAGGCTTTTTCATAAGGAACATCTGGAAGTCCTTTATTTCATTAAATGACCATCTCTTTGCCTGAAAGAATATGGTCAGTCTTGTGGGAAGTTGTTCCTTAGTTGCAGTCCTAGCTCTTTTGCTTTACAAAATATGGCATTTCATTCCCTCTGGTCTTTTAATGTAGCAGCTGCCAAATCCTGTGTAATCCTGACTGTAGTTCTACAATATTTGAATTGCTTGTTTTTGGCTGCATTCAGTATTTTCTCCTTGACTTTGTAACTCTGAAGTTTGGCTACAATGTTTTTTTGGAGTTTTCAATTTGGGATCTCTTTCAGGAGGAGATCGGTGGATACTTTCAATAACCATTACTCCCTCTGATTCTAGGACCTCAGGACAGTTCTCTTTAACAATCTCTTGGAGGATGCTGTCCAGGCTGTTTTTTCATCATGGCTTTCTGGTAGGCCAATAATTCTTAGGTTATCTCTCCTGGATGTGTTTTCCAGGTCAGTTGTTTTTCGAGTGAGATATTTTGCACTTTCTTCTAATTTTTCAATCTTTTGTTTTGCTTGACTGATTCTTCTTCATCATAGAATCCTTAGCTTTAATTTGTCTCATTCTAATTTTTAGGGAATTATTTTCCTCAGTTAGTAGAGTATATTATGCGTCGGCAAAAGTAAAAAAAAGCAGGGGTAGCAATTCTTATTTCAGATAAAGCAAAAGCAAAAATAGATCTAATTAAAAGAGCTAAGGAAGTTAACTACATCCTGCTAAAAGGCACCATTGAGAATGAAGCAATATCATTACTTAACATATATGCACCAAGTGGTATAGCATCCAAGTTCCTAGAGGAAAAGGCAAGAGAATTAGAGGAGGAAATAGATCGCAAAATGATACTAGTGGGGGAACTCAATCTCCCCCTCTCTGAACTTGATACATCTAACCTCAAAATAAACAAGAAGGAAGTTAAGGATGCAAATAGAATTTTAGAGGGGCTAGATGTGATAGATGTCTGGAGAAAACTGAATGGGAATAAAAAAAAATACCTTCTTCTCAACAGTATATGGCACCTTCACTGAAATAGACCATGTACTACGGCATAAAAACCTCACAATTCAGTGCAGAAAGGCAGAAATATTAAATGCATCATTCTCAGATCATGATGCAATAATAATTATATGTAATAAAGGGCCATGGAAAGGTAGGCAAAAAAACTAATTGGAAACTAAATAATTTAATCCTAAAGAATGAGTGTGTTAAACAAGAAATTATAGGAACAATCAGTAACTTCATTCAGGAGAATGAAAATAATGAGACATCATACCAAAACTTGTGGGATACAGCAAAGGCAGTTCTTAGGGGCAGTTTTATGTCCCTGAATGCATACTTGAAAAAATTAGAGAAAATGGAGGTCAATGAATTGGACATGCAACTGAAAAAGCTAGAAAAAAAAACCAAATTGAAAACCCACAATTAAAAACTATATTAGAAATAATTAAAACCAAAGGAGAGATTAATAAAATTGAAAGTAAGAAAACTATTGAAATTATAAATAAAACTAAGAGTTGGTTTTAGGAAAAATCAATAAAATTGATAGACTCTTAGTCAATATGATAAAAAAAAGACGAAAACCAAATTTTGAGTCTCAAAAATGAAACTGATAAATGTACCTCCAATGAAGATGAATTTAAAACAACAATTAGGAATTATTTTGCCCAACTGTACCCACATAAATTTGACAATGTTAGTGAAATGGATGAATATCTACAAAAACACCAGTTGCCCAAACTAACTGAAGAGGAAGTAAATTATTTAAACAACCCCATCTCAGAAAAAAAAATTGAACAAGCTATCAAAGAACTACCTAGGAAAAAATCCCCAGGGCCAGATGGATTTACTAGTGAATTCTATCAAACACTTAAAGATCAGTTGATTCTAATACTCTAGAAACTATCCGGGAAAATTAGTGAGGAAGGAATCCTTCCTAATTCTATGACACAAATATGGTAATGATACCTAAAGCAGGGAGAGACAAAAGAGAGAAAGAAAATTATAGACCAGTCTCCCTTATGAATGTAGAAGTAAAAATCTTAAATAAAATATTAGCAAAAAGACTTCAGCAACTTAAAACTAGAATAATACATTTTGACCAGGTGGGATTTATTCTAGGAATGCGAGGATGGTTCAGTATTAGGAAAACCATCAGTATCATTAATCATATCAACAATAAAACTAGCAGAAACCATATGATTGTTTCAATAGGTGCAGAAAAAGTCTTTGACAAAATACAACTTCCATTACTATTAAAAACACTAGAAAGTATAGGAATAAATGGAGTTTTCCTCAGAATAATAGGTAGCATCTACTTAAAGCCATCATCAGGTATTATATGCAATGGGGATAAACTAGAAGCATTTCCAATAAGATTAGGGGTGAAACAAGGATGTCTACTATCACCCCTCTTATTCAATCTAGTACTAGAAAGGTTAGCAGTAGCAATTAGAGAAGAAAAAGAAATCAAAGGAATCAGATTAGGCAAAGAAGAGACTAAACTATCACTCTTTGCAGATGACATGATGATGTACTTGGAGAACCCTAGAGAATCAAGTAAAAACCTTCTTGAGATAATAAATAAATTTAGCAAAATTACAGGATATAAAATAAACCCACAGAAATCCTCAGCATTCCTACATATTTCTAATAAGGCCCAACAGCAAGAGATAATAAGAGAAACCCCATTTAAAGTTACTGCAGACATTATAAAATATTTGGGAATCTACCTGCCAGCACCTCTATGAACACAACTACAAAACACTTTTTACACAAATAAAATCAGATCTCACTAACTGGAAAAAACATCAATTGCTAATGGCTGGGTAGAGCCAATATAATAAAAATGACAATTTTACCTAAATTAAATTACATATTTGGTGCCATACCAGTCAATCTACCAAAAAATACTTTGTAGAAATAGAAAAAATAGTGCCAAAATTCATTTGGAAGAACAAAAAATCCAGAATATCAAGGCAATTAATGAAAAGAAATGTTAGGGAAGGTGGCTTAGCCATACCAGATTTTAATCTCTATTATAAAGCAGCAGTCCTCAGAATTGCCTGGTACTGGCTAAGGAATAGAGTAGTGGTTCAATGGAAAAGATTGGGTACATAAGACTCAGTTGTCAATGATTATAGTAACATACTGTTTGATAAGCCCAAAGACCCCAGTTTCTGGGCTAAGAATTCACTATTTGACAAAAATTGCTAGTAAAACTGGAATATAGTATGGCAGAAACTGGGCATAGACCATTCTGTAATGCCATATACCCAAGTCAAATCTAAATGGATGCACGACCTAGATATAAAGGCTGATAATGTCAATAATCTGGAGAAGCAATGAATAGTTTACCTGTCAGATTTATAGAGTAGGGAAGTCTTTATGACCAAATAAAAGCTGGAGAGTAGTATAAAATGCAAAATAGATAATCTTTTTTTTTAATACCTTGGAAAAGATTTATTAGTCTGTACAAGTTAGTTTTGATGAACGACTGCTACTTGTTACAGTAAATTCAAGATTTTCATTGCAACAGTATTTCCCCATACATCAGAATCCAGAAGCTATATAATGCCTTTTCTCAAGCTGTCACTTCATGCTTTTCTCCCTGACCCCCAAAACATAGAAATAAGGTTCAAAATATCAACTAGCCATTTAAAGCGATCATATGATACATATCTTCATAACATTAAACAAGCAACAGTTGAGATACTTGGACAAACACTACCAACATTTAAGAAAAAGCATTGGTTTTAAAATGTGCTAAGTACTATATGAACAAGTCACGATGAACACACTAATTTCATATCTCTCTGGAAACAAAGCTGGGG
>JAQQSW010015370.1:0-11901 GCA_028646575.1 Pseudocheirus occidentalis | reverse complement strand
AAAGAAATATGATTGTTTACGTATTATTTTGGCTAATTAAATGTTTTACTTTTATTGTTGTCTGTTTTTTCCACTACTCATTTCCCTTGACTCCTCTAACATTCCCTTCCTCATAATGACAACCCATTTTGAGCAAAGCCAACTAATAAAGCTTTGTCGGTATATGCTGCTTTGCTCATCTGTAATCTTCATCTCACTGAGAGGAGAGATGGAGTGTGTCACATGTGAAATCCAGTTTGACTGGAATATGGAATGTACAAAGGGAAGTGATGTATGATAAAGGTGGAAAGGTAGGTTAGGACCTGGTTTTGAAGAGCTTTCAAAGATGAAAAGAAGGGTTTGTGTTCTGTAGTAGGGGCAATAGGGAGCAGGTAGAGTTTGAGTAAATAACATGGTCAGAGCTGTGGTTGAGGAGGAACACTTGAACACCTGTGTGGAAGATGGATTGGAGTGAGGCTAGACATCAAGGCAAGGAGGCCAGTTAGTCGTTTAGTCCAGTAAACACCAGGTGACAGGTCTTGAGGGATGGAACTAGGGTGGAAAGAATGTTGGATTTGCATTGAGTTTGAGTCCAGGCTCTGCCTTTTATTTATTTTGAGACATTTGGCAATATAAGGAGATAAAATCATTATATATGTAAGCTATTAATATTTTGAGTGTATTTGTTGGACTTTAACATTTTTCTCTTTTATTTTAATGTGTAGGTCAGATGTATCAACAGTACCAACAACAGGCCAGCTACGGTTCTCAGCAGCCACAGGCTCAGCCTCCACAGCAATATGGTATGCAGTATTCAGGTAAGCAGCTGAAAGAAGGGATTTAAGCTTATGGTTTCAGTGGTATCTGATTTTAGCTACTTTAATTGTACATTTGATTTTATTTTCATAAATATAACAGTACTTGGTACTTAATCATTCTGGTAAAGAACAGTATTTAATGTATTTTTTCAAATTTCTGATATTTTACATAATTGTTTTTTAAACCAGCAATTTATTTGAACTTAACGAGCATCAAACATATGCACTTCTCTGGTTCTAGTAGGCAGTGGTTTAAAAACAACAAAATAGAGTTTAATTTCACTGAAATCACTGAACACATGACTCCTACTAAAATAAGCCCCGTTTGCAGGAAAGAAGAACTTGGCACTAAATCCCAGTTAAGCGTAGCTCCTCCTCCCCCTTCTTCCTCCAAGCCTTTGTTTGATTTGTAAAGCTTAATCTTAGGTGACCTCATACTTTTTGTTTAGAGGAAAAATCAATTTGTCACCTTAAAATATTTCCATAAGTTTATCTAATTTGAATCCTCTTAGTTTGTCATAATGAAACCAGTGTACTTGATTTTCTTGATAATCCAGTATTCGAAAGATTGATTGCACTAAATAATTTAAGGGTCAGATTCCCTAAATACTTAGGTTTTTTCTTTTTTTTTTTTTCTTTTTTTTTTCTTTTTGGAGGGCAGTTGGGGTTGTAACTTGCCCAAGGTCACACGGCTAGTCTTTGTAGGTTTTTTCTTAATTCTTTTTTTTTTTTTTTCTTTTTGGAGAGGGGAAGGAAGGGCAATTGGGGTTAAGTGATTTGCCCAAGGTCACACAGCTGAGGCTGTATTTGAACTCAGATCCTCCTGACTCCAGCACTGGTGCTGTATTCACTGCGCCACCTAGCTGCCCCAGATTCTTAGATTTTTAACAAATTTTCTGAAGCAGTGGAAATTTGAACAGAAGTTTTGCATTCAAAGTGGATTGAAATGGGCTCATTTTACAAGTATTTTTAGTCAACAAGAAAAAATTATAGTTTTTTTTTTTTTAGACATTAGTGAGCCTAGGCATGGAAATTATTTTTATTTAATAAATGACTAATGGGAAGCTGCAATTAAGTTTTATAATTCAGATGATATCTTTATATATGATTGGGTTTGGAACATGACTTAGTGGAAGGGGCATTGGATTTGAAATAAAATATTTAGACTCAGATCCAGGTTCTGCCCCTTAACTGGTTCTTTGACTTAACGTGTCAAGGCCTTAGTTTTCTCATCTGTAAAATGAGAGTTTGAAACTAGATGACCTCAGATGTCCCTTTCAGTTTTAAATCTATAGTGACTATGGCTTTAGGGTTTTATCATTATAGGGCTGTGTCACAAGTAATGTCACAGATAATGAAACAAAAATAGTTTACCAAATACATGTTAAATCCTGTTAGGAAGAAGGATACTGTCCAGTTTTGAAGAGTAATTCTGAAAATGAGTAGTCTCAAACATTTAATGAAATGTGCCATCAACTGGAGTTTTAACTTTTTTGGTTGTATAGTAGTTTATATTATATTATGCTTATATTATATCATATCATATCATATTATATTATTTTACATTATATTATATATTATATTATTTTATATATTATGGTAATATTGATTATAATGCAATTTAACTGTATAGCTGCCGTTCCTTTCTTTGTGGCACAGAATAAATGTAAAAAAACAACAAAAACAACAACTTTAAACTTGTGTTCTATTTTTTAAAAAAGCTACCATGTGTGGGGAACCATCTAAGTCCTTGGGTATGGTCTTTTGATTGAGTCCCAAGTTTTACAGAACATATCCTTTTTTTAAGGGCATTTGTTGTGTAAAGTTTAGATTCCATCAAAGGGTTGCGCTTGACCTAGAGGGCCACATGTGGCCTCAAGGCTGCAGGTTCCCCACTTCTGCTAAGTATTTTACTCTTTCAAAATAATGCAAATTTTAATTAAATAATTTGCGTAATATTAGTGGTAGAAGAAACCTTAAAGATGATCTGTTTGAACTCTCATTTTTGCAGATAAGGCAGCTGATTTCTGTTGGGGTTTACTTTTTGCTGGGGTTATGTTGGGTGAGTTAGTCCAGGTTACACAGTTGCTTAGCTTTAGAACTGGGACTATAGCCCAGGTCTGGCACTTTCCTAATAAGCAAGGGGCTGTTTACACCATGCTGCTAAGCAGTTGCAAAAGTTCCATTTCCTATATGCTTCCTATATGCATAACTTTTTTCAAAAAGAGAAAACTTATATAGATAACTAGTACATGGTCCTAGTAAGTTATTTCTCTCCAGAAATTGAGTTGAAATGGAATTGTCAATCAAGCGTTTAGTAATTTTTTGAGCTTTCTTGTCTCTCAGGCAAATGATTAATGATAGATTGTCTTAATGATGCTTCTGGACCTCATTTTTAAAAGAATCTCATCAAAAATTTTTGAATTAAGTAGCAAGAACCAGAAAATAAAATTTACTCCATTCTTTTTGCTCAAAACCTTTTATCTAGAGTGCATATTTTTGTCTATCTTTTCACTTAGGTATCTTTTATTATTTGCCCAGCCCTGAATTTTAAGAAGTAGACTATAAAGGTCAAACTGGTTTTCTGTAATAATTGGAAAAACTCAGAAAATCAAAGTTTTTAAAAATTGATTAGTATTCAGTTAGAGCAGACCTGCACAAACTTGGCAGTAAGTAGGTGCCAAAATTAAAACAGGCCAAACTTTTTCGTGCCACAGATAGGTTTTTATTGACTTTTTCTAAGTAAAGATACAATTAATGTAACTTTTGCAAATAAACCGTATTTTAAAAAAAGAAAATTTCAATTAATAGCAGTTAATTATACTTTTTCCTTAAGATTTTTATTTATCATGACATTGCTTCTCTCAGACTAAAGACAGAATGATCATGGTTGGTTGCTGTGCATCACATTGACAAATAAGAGTGAGTATGTAGTCGCAACCCATCTGCCAAGTTACACGATGGGCACAGTAGTTACTAGTGGAAGGCAGGTTAAGCAGGGCATGGAAAAAGCATTAGTTACAGCTTTATTTTCTTTAACAACCTTGACATTTTTTGAGAGCCACCAGAAATCGTTTGGTGGGCCATATGTTGTTTATTAGAGTTAGAGGCTTACTAAACATCTTTTTTCCTTCCTCAATAAAATACTTGAAACTTTAAATTTATTTTATACTAAGGAAAAATGCCTGCTACAGAAAAGCTCTCTCAGAGGCCCAGAGTCAGAGTCCTGGTGTTCTGAGACCTTTAGTCTTTAAAAATTTTATTTTATTTTTTTAAGACACCCTCTCTTGGGGTGGCTAGGTGACACAGTGAATAGAGCACTGGCCCTGAAGTCACAAGGACCTGAGTTCAAATCCGGCCTCAGACACTTGACACACTTATTAACCACACTGACTTTGGGCAAGTCATTTAACCCCAGTTGCTCTCCAGAAAGAAAAAAAAAAGAAAAGAAACCCTATTTCTGTATTCCCAGGTTTTTTTGGGTTTTTTTTGGTTTCCTTATTATTTTACAAACCAAAATGTATTACTCTTAGCTAACGTGGAGAGCATAAACTGTGGAAATATGAAACTAGTGCATTTTGACTTGAACATCTTTGACAGACATTGGTGGGGTGTCCTCTTTACCCTTGGCCACTTTTTTTCATGGATGTTTCAAAAGGTTTCTTTCATGAGTAAATTTTGAACCCAAGTTCAAGGTGAGTTCAGAATATACTCAAATGAATTCTTCAATCCTTATTTTATATTCAGGGCTGTGCATATTTTAATAATTTTCTTATGTATCTGGTATTTAATGCTGACAGGATTCCAGTCAATGGAGAGGTTTCATTGCAAGTAGCTGCAGGTGTGTTTCATAGTAGAGATTAAAGCTTTCAGTTGAAGCAGACTTTTCTTTAAAAAAAAAAACAAACAAATCACATCCTATGGGAACAGAGTTGTAGTAAATTATGAATAATACGTATGTCTATGGGGGGGTAGGCTTTTTATGTATTTAAGTGCACGTATGCTAACTACTACTTTAAACTTTTTAAAAAGGGTGAAAATAGGTTAAATCTAAAGGGTACTTATATTTCAGAAATTATGAAAATAATCACTACTGTTTTGCAAAAATTAAGCAAAATGTGAATTTTTTTTACTTTTAGTTTACAGCATTCAGTTCCACAGTCAGATTTTCTCCCCCTCCCTTTCCCCCCCCATCATGGCGGCATGCACGCTGATACAAATATCTTCCCATTAATCATTAGTCAGATTGTAAAGAAGGATTATAACTGATGGAATAATCAGTGGGAAAGAGGAATCAGAGCAAAACAAGAAAAAAAAACAGAGCAAGTAGTTTGTTTCAATCTGCACTCAGACTCCACATCTCCTTTTCTGGATGTGGCTATCTCCTTCAATCATGAGTCTTTTGGAGCTGTCCTATAACCTTGTATTGCTGAGAGGAGCCCAGTCTGTTGAAGTTGGTCATCACACATACATTGTGTCTATGATTGTGTACAAATATCTTCTGGTTCTGCTCCCCTCACTCAGCATCAGTTTATATAAGTCTCTCTAGGTTATGAAGTCTGTCTGCTCCTCATTTCTTATAGCACAATAGTATTCCATTACATTCACATACCACTACTTGCTCAGCCATTCCCCAATTGATGGGGATCTTTTGTTTTCCAATTTTTTGCCAGCACAAAAAGAGCTGCTTTGAATATTTTTGTACGTTCAGGTCCTCTTCCCACTTCTATGATCTCTTTGGGATATAACACTAGAAGTGGTATTGCTGGGTCAAAGCACTTACTTATAGCCCTTTGGACATAGTTCTAGATTGCTGTCCAGAATGGCTGGATCAGTTCACAGCTCAACCAGCAATGCATTAGTGTTCCAGTTTTCCCACATCCTCTCCAGCATTTATCATTTTGCTGTTTTGTCATCTTAGTGGGTCTGGCCAGTGAGATGTGGTACCTCAAAGTTGTTTTGATTTGCATTTCTCTAATCACTAGTGATTTGGAACATTTTTTCATATGCTTATAGATGTCTTTAATTTCTTTTTCTGAAAACTGCCTTTTCATATCCTTGGGAATGGGAATGGCTTGTATTTTTATAAATTTGACTCAGTTCTTTGTATATTTCAGAAATGAGACCTTTATCAGAGACACTGGTTGTAAAAATTTCCCCCAAAATGTACATTTTTACCACTTCTAGGAAAGAATAAATAATGCCTCATTGCATCCAATAGCATTGTGATGCTTTTTCTTACTTTTGCAATACATTATTTTTTGCAAACATTCTGTAGGTTCACATCTAAGGAGATCCACTAGGACATATGATTTTATATGAGATTAGTTTTGTGTAGGCCTCCCTGCTTATTGTATTATATTTCATTTATTGTTCCTCCTTTGTCCCACCCTAAAATACCCTAACAATTGAACTTGAACACTGTGGCTTCAGCTTACAAAATAAGATTGTAATTAAAATGAGTTTTCTGTTTCTGCAAATGCATTTGCTGCATAGCATTAGGTAATTATTTGATTTTTTTTTTTAAGTAATGTAAGATATAATTTGTTACTGTGCTTGCTTTGTTACAAATGCCTGTGATTTATTTGTCTAATTTATGGACAGTCTTTCTGCTTAAAAAGGCCTTTTAACCCATATGTTAAAATTTATCAATCAGATCTTGTAAAACCATTTAATTTCTTACATGCACAAATATATTGTTATTATTTTACTTTTCCACCAGGCTACAGTCAGCAGGCTGGACCCCAGCCTCCTCAGCAGTTCCAAGGATATGCTCAGCAACCAACTTCCCAGCCTCCAGCTCCTGGCTTTTCTGGACAGCCTCAACAACTGCCTGCTCAGCCCCCTCAGCAGTACCAGGCAAGCAATTACCCTGCACAGAATTACACTACTCAAGCTTCTCAGCCTGCCAGTTACACCCCTGCCTCTCAACCTGGAATGGCTCAAAGTCAGCCAGGTGCCTATCAACCAAGACCAGGCTATACACCACCTCCTGGAAGTACTATGACCCCTCCTCCAAGTGGGCCTAACCCGTATTCACGGAACCGTCCTCCCTTTACTCAGGGTTACACCCAGCCTGGACCTGGTTATCGATAGGGAAACTCAGCTGCTTATTGATTATGTTACAGGTAAATGCAGCTGTTAGCTACTTTCCATCCCGAGAGACTCAATACTACTTTTAATTTGTATTAAAGTTCAGAAACTCAGAAGAAAAAAAAAAGGCAGAGCATTCTTTATGGTATCACTGTTGCTGTTAATTGAAAGTATGATTTGCTGGAATAAAAGACCAAAACAAATCTTCATTTCCCCCTGCTTTAAATTGTATCAGCTTCCTAGTTTTTTTATTTTGAAACACTACCCTAAGTGTGTGTAAAGTGATTGAATTCTAGCTTGCCTTGTCCAAAGGATATTAAAATGCTAGGCTGGTTGAGATTTAGCCATATTCTCGGCTTGTTTTTACTATTAACATGATGTACTAAATTAGATCCCTTTGAGATAAAAACTAGGTATTATGTAAAAATGGTAACATTGACATTGAATGGCTAATAAAATGATTAAATCCATTGCTTGTCTTGTTCTTAATCCACACACTGGGGTAATACTTTTACAGAGAGAGTCAGAAGGATTAACTTTTGTTTATGTACTTTTATGTTTATGTACTTACATGCAGTAAGATTTCTCAAAGCTCTTGAAGAGGTATAAAATTTTTTCTAGCGCAGGGGCTCTGAAAATTATTTTTAAATACCTTGAGAATTATATATCAATATATTTCCTTTGTAAGTTCTATGTATTTTATTTTATTCACTTAAAAGCATTCTGAAAAGGAATCCATAGTTTTCATACTATGCCAAAGTGTTCCATGACAAAAAAAGAAAAAGTTGAGAATTCTTGCTTGAACTGTTGAAGGGATTATTCAGAGCCAGAGGTGCATAAAATTCATCACAAAATGCATATTATTCAGAACGAGTGCATAAAAACTCATTTAAAATAGACCTCCAAGAGAGACAAACTAGGCTGAGATCAAACTAGTTATCAGTATAAAAAGTAATGATGAAAATGGGGTTAGAAGTACGCAAATTCAATCGTAATTCAGGATTCTTTCATATAAGGGACGTGGACATGTATAAGGAAATGGATGAGGGAAAAATTCTTAAGTGACGCGAACATCTCAGAAACAAACACATTTCTTAAAAAAACTACATCTCTTTATTGCAGAGTTCATTAATGTTTGAAAAATAAAAAATGTACGGAGCATTGGAGGGGGGAAAATTGAGGCATTTTTGGAATAAAGGCAACAGTATAGAAGACATTAAACACAGTGAATTACCCCCCTTCCCCCAGGAACAGTTTATTTAACCAGATTTTCTTTACAGTTTGAGTTAAAAAAACACAGAATTACAACAAATATTCCCCTTTGCATTCATTCATAGATGTCTTTTATACAAAATATATATAGCAAATATCCTGTACATTATTATAGACCTTGTTCATTTACTCTTTTGTGCTCAAACATCAGAACCAGTGCTTACAACTTGGCTAGGGACATGACCACGTTAATAGATTAAATGAAGACACACATTTATTTCAAGGGATATTGGAAATCCTAAGTTTGATGAAAAAAAAATACATCCAGATATTACAGCATAGGCTGATGGGTAGAGAATAAATCTCTTAAGTAAACAGGACTCTGAATTCTGCTGAGCATAGGTGATGCAGAACTTCTAAAATGAAACTTACCTAACTTTCCACTCATGACTTGACAGTTATCTCCACTAAATATCTGATTGTGTATTTCGCCTAGGTGTCAAAGCTCTTCCAGAAAAGCTTATTCAGCTGTTTCTATTCTGAGGACTATGTAAATATTGGGAAAATTGTCTTTTCAGCTCTATTGAAGAAGATTTTGATCCAATAAGTTAAAATTAATTATAAAGGGAGGGAGAATAGAGGTTTGTAGAGTTACCTAAGCAGGTAATAAAAGTGAATATTTAAAATTAATGCATATTATACTTTAAGTTTACCATAAAAGTGCCTCAAAACATTTATTACAACACTGTGATAAATAACATACAAACTATCTCTTAAAATACCATGAGCAGGGAGCCAGCTTCCCAAATTCCTATTAATGCCTATATCTTATTTTATTTAAATGACTTTGTAGAACCTGATAAATATAGTAAGCAGCCTATTAATAAACAGTTAATATTGCCATTAATTCCATTTTAAATTTCAATACATAGTAAACAAAAGGTTTAAGTGGGACAAATATAACATTTCCGACTCTTTCCTTGATGGAACAGACAGAAGGCATCTCTAACCTCTACTGTAGCATCTACCATTTTCCAGGTATCGTAGTTCCACATTCGTACCAGTGGACATAGTTGATCTGCGTATGACCGCCTATTTCTCCAAATTGGACTGGTTCTTGGCGAACTGCTCTAAAGTAGCCTAATGAATCAAATAGATAAATTAAGTACATTTTAGTTTCACTACACACTTTCTTACTCTTTCTTTGGAGTATTTCATAGTAATGATTCAAATGTAGCACTTAAGTTAGTGGGTATTGTTTTACTTGAAAATGACCTCAGGGTGTATTTTAAAATTTAGCCACCTAGTATGAAGGATTGATTGAGCTGTGTAAAGAGTTACTGTATGCACATGTTTCAACATGTTTTTGTTATACATGTTCTTGTTGTAAATACTGCAAGGGAGCTTATTCTTAAGGATTCTACAAAAATTATTTTGCTTTATGCAAGGACTTTTCCAAAAAAATCATGCCCAATAAAATTGTTTATGTAGCGTTTGACACTTAAAATGAACTAAAAATACTTTTTCATTAAATCTCTCTTCTCCCTTTGGTTCTTCCCCCTCGTCCCTCTAACTCCACCATCCTCTCCCCTCCCCAAGCCACGCACATTTACATTCACAATCTGCTGTTGATGCCTTAGCAGTGTACCATGTAGGTGCTAACAAAAGTTAGTGAATTGCTTCACTATGGTTGGTCAGGCAGTCAAACTTCAGCTCACACACAGATTTTGTTTTTGATAAATCTTGCATATTTTAAGATTTTAAAAATACACTAGAGGAGGTTGCTATTTAAAGAAATCCTGTGGAGAATCTTGTGATAATGTGAATACTCACTCTCTAATGTATCTGATTGAAATTTTCTTAAAGTGGGATAATTGTATCTTTTATGGGTAATTTCACTTGGCTCTGGTTGAGCCAAGATTTCAGTTGCTAAATTGTGGAAGGGTGGTGAGGGAACATGACTGGAGGAGTCAACAAATGGAAGGGAAACTGATAAAGAGTTTTCCTTTTACAGTGTTCTTTACTTAATAAATACTTTGTTTAAATTTTGCCCAAGAACCTCATTTATCCCTATGAGCACAGGAAATAATTTTATTAACTCTACCTATGTCTACCCTTTCATAGACCATTTGAATTGGAAAGGATATTGGAGAGCCTGTAGTTAGTATGGCCTGTTCATTTTACAGATGATAAGGTATGTGTCAGATTGGTTCATGGTGATTTAAGTGACTGGGCCAAGATTAAACAGAAAGCTCATGACAGAGCCAGACCAAGAACTTCTGTTTTCTTAGTTTAGTGCTTTTCCTGTCATGTTTTATCTCCACTCTGTGATGATGTACCTTCTGTATGTAAAGCTGTGCATGTGCTGTGTACTTCTCTTTTAGCTTTTAATCAGTTTTTTACTTCAACATAAAACGTTCTGAGGGCCATTAAGACCATTTTAGACGAACTGAGATTAAATGAAATACCTTCTTTGATGGGCAGCTGATCAGAATTGAGTTGTTGTCCAGTCCGACCATCTAAAAAGGAGTCCACAAACTGGCAGTGGTCTTCTCCGTGTCCTCTTTGATCTCCTATGTTGTAAAATTTTCCTGAATATACAAAAATTAAAAGGACATTGAAAAATAAGTCAATGATGGTTTATTGGACATATTGCTAATGTATGAGTCTATTGAACTACCAAAACCAAGTCTCTCTTTTTCTTTCTCTTTCTCTCTCTCACACACACATAACGATCTCTCTCTCTCACACACACACACACACGATCTGAAAAAAAGCCAAAAAATTTGGGTGAGTTTTAAATAACTTACACTTAACCTAGTGTTTTTACAACACTTTCTGCACAACAGATAGAGCAAGTTTTATAAACACTTGGAAATTAATTCACAGGTTTAAGGGATTTGTCTAAGATCATAGATCATATTATTCAAAGTCAGGTGTCCTGACTCCAAAAACGAGTTCTCTGACCAGTGTTGTTTCTTGTCCCAGTTTCTTTTCTTCATCTTTCCCCCAAGTTGCTCAGTTATTTTTGGCAAACCATGAATTCTTTGACATTATTTTGGAAATTTAGATCCAACTACAATGAAAGTTTTGCTATCTGGCATGTTGAGGGAATAGAGGGTATTGTTTAATTAGGAAGTCTAGCTAACTAGAAACCCTCTGTAGTGGATTATTATAGGTGCAATAATTTAATTCTTATAATTAAGTTTATAGAGGCAGAGAAATCACTAAAAAAATGCTAACAAAAATTAGGAACACTTAACTAGTAGAGCAAAGATTGCTGAAGTAGCCAAGAAAGGGCTAGTAGGAACAATGGGCTTGGTAAGAAGCAATTAGCTACAAGTTTGGACTTCCAATTCATTTTTTTTTTTATTTCATTTGACTTACTTTAGTTTCTACTTTTACTGCATGGAATATTAATGCCATTCCAAAAAAAATTCTTTTTAAGCCTATTAATACTGTGATACTAATATTATCAGTCGTGTTAAACATTATAACATCCTCTTTCAAAGTGTGGTAACTTTGTAGTTACATTTCAGCAACTATCTTTTTTTTTTTTAGAGGGGGGAAGGCAGGGCAATTGGGGTTAAGTGACTTGCCCAAGGTCACATGGCTAGTAAGTGTTAAGCATCTGAAGCACATTTGAACTCAGGTCTCTCAGACTCCAGGGCTAGTGCTTTATTCACTGCACCACTTAGCCTCCCCTAACTTTTATCTTCTTTTTTTTAATCTGGCACAATTTTTTAAATTTTTAGTTTTTAAAAATTTATTTATTTATTTATTTACTTTTAGTTTACAA
>JAQQSW010015369.1:0-11902 GCA_028646575.1 Pseudocheirus occidentalis | reverse complement strand
CTGATAAATTTTACCTTCCCTATCAATAACAACTCAAACCAAACTGTGTTGTTTTAGTCTATGCTGAATTTCATGGAATATAAATTCTTGTCCAATCTGAGCACATCTGTTCATAATAATTAACTTCTGTGCCTTGTGAGCAGAAAAAGCGACATCAGCTTTACAGTGAGATGCATTGCTTTATTTTTGTTTGTCATAATGATTCATTGAGGCATTATGGAGAAACAGATGCTTTTCATGCACTCTAAGACTCTGTACCATGGCTGCCTTTGTGCTGGCATTACTTCCCACATGTTGAATTAAGTCAGGTTTTAGAGTCATATGGCATCAAAGCTGTTATGTACTAATGCCACTATTGTAATTTAAACTTAAAATCGTTTTTAAAAATTCCCCTTCTCTTTTTGGTGAAAGATCATACTTTCAACTTTTTTCTTCTTTTTTAGCGGAGCCATTTTAGACTTGAAAATTGTTCCATGTTGACTAGACTACAGCATTCTGCACTCTTCTGTTCCCCTTTTCCATAAATTCTCCTTATTCTCTTTCCTATCACCACCTGTTCATGTCCCAAATCCCATCTCTTGCTCTTGACCTCATACAAGGTCATGGGAGCTGTCACTATGTTGAAAAGATTCTTCCATGAGCCCTAGAATTTAGTAGTACCAAAAGAGCTTATTAACTTTCAAAACTTTGCTTTAAAAAAAGCCTGATAAATCCATCAGTATTTTGTAGAACCTTTGTCTAGAACTATGGATAGTGCCAGCATGGACTTTTAAGACAACTCTCTATTTTTCTATTGATCAAAAGTTGTTAACTGAAGTCCCATGCTAAGTAGGCACCTCTTGTTCACAGCCTCCCCAATAGTATCTTTCTGGTTCCTTTAAAGACAAGAGGCTCTTTTTTTATTTTTTTAATTGTAACAACTAGGCACCAATTTAGTTCCTTGATCACATGAATGAATTTGACTGGAAACTTGATGACAAATTGTATTTGTCTCCAAACTAATTTAACAACAAAATATAGTGAGGTATTAATGTTGAAAACATATCAGTTGTGTACTTCACAGACTTAATATTCATCATTTTATAGGAGAAAAAAATTAGGGAGATTAATTCAATTCTGTTTGACAAGAACAAATGTGTCTCTAGCAAGTAAAACCTAGTGTGAGCAGACTTATCATTAGTGCTTAATGTTTTTCATTTACTTCCATACTAACCCCAAGTCATAGTTTGGGGGGGGGAGATTTAAAGTGATTTTTAAGACAATGGATCACCTTCTCAACCTGTTAGGAGCTAATGGGCAAAGGGCTTATTTAATTAACCCAGTCCTTAAAATGATCTTTCTGATTATAATTTAGATATGGGTATATCCTAGAGATACCTATTAAAATGGATTGGTAAAATTCATCAGGTATTATAAGAAACAGCTAATAATAACAACAACAATAATAGAAACAGCTATGTAGCACAGTGGATAGAGAACCAGACTTGCAGTCAGGAAGACTAATTTCAAATCTAGCTTCAGACATAAGTTGTGTGACCCTGGATAAATCACTTAACCCTATTTGCCTCACTTTTCTCAACTGTAAAATGAGCTAGAGAAGGAAATGATAAACCACTATAGTATCTTTGCCAAGAAAATGCTAGATGGGGTAATGAAGAGGCAGAAGTGACTGAAAAATGACTGGACAATGCAAAAAAAATTGCTTTTTGCCAGATAATTAATTCACATGAGAAGCAAACTGACATAGTCAATAGATTATTAGATTTGGAGTCAGGAAGAACAAAATGCAAATCCAGCCTCACTCAGACACTTAATATCTATATGACCCTAAGTCACAATTTCTTTGAGTCTCAGTTACTTCATGAATAAAATGGGGATAATAATGGTACCTGACTCACAGGGTTGTTGAGGATTGGATGAGATGAGTGAATGAATAAAACTTCTATTAAGTGCTTAGTATGAAAAGCATAGTGCTGATTGCTGAGGATTCAGATAGAAAATTAAGACAATTCCTCCTCTCAAGGTGCTCACATTCTGTTGATAAAGCCAGCCAGCCCTTGGCAAGTTTCAGCTCCAAATAAGAGGGGAAAGTTTCACGTTCTTTAGAGTGGAGCAGCAAATCAGATGGTAATGCCGTGTCCTTGATACCATTTCTCCTGAAAAATGGCATCATTTTCTTATGTTGAACCATTTTGTAGGCCCGAGAAATGGTGGCAAGTACTTGTTTCCTGAGTCTCCAATAACTGTAGCACGGTAGGTAGAAATGGTTGTCAGGCTTTGTTTCCCCAGGGACTTGTTTCCCAGGCTGATGGCTGAGGGTATTGATTAGGAAACTGCTATTTCCAAAGCTTTTGAGTTCAGCATCCTGAGCTATCTCTATCAGGGTCTGAGGGGCAATGGTGGTTAAGATGGTGATAGTGTTGCTTTGGTTTCCCTGAGACTTGGGCATCTTGTCTTCATCTAGGCTGGTTCATCTGCCCTTTTGGGAGCAGTAGGTAAAGGTGGGTGTCTTTCTTTATAGCAGCTGCTTCCCTAGACGATGATTGTGAAGGCTAGGCTAGAAGCATAACTGATGGTCTAGGGTCATACGTAAAGGCTTTTGCAAAAATTGAAGTTCTATATACTTGTGAGCTGAACACTGCTTGCCACATAGTAAATGTATTGTAATTACTTCTTGATTTATAGATTATTTTCCTTTTTATAGTCAATGGAGTTCAAATAGAAACAGCTCCAGAATGTCACTCTTTATTCTTTTATATTTGACATTCAGTGGACTAGTATGCAGGTTGATAAAATGACTGATTTATTGTCATTAAATAAAAGTATTGGGTTGTAATCTCATTTGTAGACTCACTGAAAACATCTTTCAGATAATTCCATCCAGAGACAGGATGATGGGGATAATATGTACTTCAACATGCTCCCATATGGTTTGGATTTCTTCTACCAGGTTCCTGTATTCATGAGCTTTTTATTCCATATAGTTTGGAGATTATGTGTATTCAGTATAACAATATCTATTTAAAATGTGATTCTTACATTTTGGTACGAATATTATTCCCAGGCAGTCGTGAGCAGCAGATTCTCTGGTAATGATGCATTCGATCCAGTGTAGTTTATTTGGTGAATATTCAAGGACATTTGGGGAGGGGGCGTTGTTTTGTGTATGTAAGTTTGCTGTCAGTTTGTGAAAGACAGTCAGCTTCTTGTCACTTGATCACATCTTTCTGAGTAATGCTGAATTTTGGCAACCTGCAGTGGTATTTCACAGTTTCTATCATTCCATGGAAAAATCTGCATCAGAGATCTGTCTTTCAGTCACTTTTTAGCTGGGTGCTTTATGTGGCCTCACCTCTACAATGTGCCTCTACCTTGTTTGCTGGGTGATTTTCCTTTTGAATTCTTTGTGAACTGTTCTATTCATCATTTAATGCCATATCCTCTCTGAAAATGAAGGATAAACAAAACCTGTTGCTATATACAACAGGAAAATGTCGATATTAAAAGAATGAGCTTTTTGACTTCCTGAAGGCAATGTAGCCCAGTTTCCTCTTTCTGTTTGACTCTGGGTCAGATTCACTGTCCATCTATACTGTCTGTCCCAGATATATGTGCTGAAGGACAAATTCTATGGACTATTCCTCCAGAGGCATGTTGTAATCTGAGGAATGGCTTCAGAATATTACAGACCCTCTTGGAAGACATCTTTGATCACTTACAGAGTTCAGCCTGATAATTTACAAAAGAAATACCAAGTGGATAAAAAAATTAATTATCTATATAAAATATGTGTGTTATTGTTAGGTTCTCATTCTCATTTTTTTTTCAGTTAGCAAAGGTCCTGGGACAAGATGTGACGGTCCTGCTATTATTATTTTATATTTAGCATAATGAAGATTGTGACAGCAGAACATAAAACGAATTTCTTTTTGGAATTGAATAGAACAATTAAGTGCTTCAAGTTCTTCATCTGTAAAATGGAAGAAATAATGTCTGAGATATCTATACAGGAGAAAGTGTTTTGTAAGGTTTTTTTGTTGTTTAGTTGCGTCCAACTCTTTGGGACCCCATTTGGGGTTTTCTTGGCAAAGATACTACAGTGGTTCATCATTACCTCTCCAGCGCATTTTATAGATAGGAAAACTGAGGCAAATAGTGTTAACTGACTTGCCCACGGTCACACAGCTAGTAAGTGTCTGAGGCCAGATTTGAATGAAGTCAAAGAGATGAGTCTTCTTGACTCCAAGCCCTGAACTCTATCCACTGTGTCACCTAGTTCTTTCTAAGCTTTTAATCACAGCAAATGAAAGCTATTATGGAATTTAGCTTATTAAAATTCTGAAGAACATAGTATATGGAATATGTATACTATATTTTGCCACAGTTTAAAAAAGTTTTGACTGAAGTAATACTGTGGTTTTAGTTGTTTGTGTTTTTAATGTGATTATTTAGTTGTTTTCCTAATATTAAATCATCCTTGCTTTCTATACTATATTACAGATTTTGTTATAAGGTGAGTAAAAAGGAAGTAACTGATTATTACACTTTCATCTATAACTGGGTCTTCAGGCATATACTTTGAGATGAAGGAGTACATTGAACTTAATTAGAAAGTACTAAATTGTTTTTTTTTCTTTCCTCCTTTCTGTTACACAGTTAAGATATTCCTCCTCCTACGCATACCCTCTTTTAACCCCAGACATTTTCACTAGCTGTGGCCCATACTTGGAATTCTCCCCCTCCTCATCTCTCCATCCTCACTTTCATGGCTTTCTTCAAATCGCAATAACCATTTTGCCTTCTAAAAGAAGCTCTTCCCAATCTCCCATAAGGCTATAGTTTTCCCTGTTTTGATTGTCTCTTATTTGATTTATCTCTATCTTATTTGTACATATTTGTCTGCATGTTGTCTTCCCTAGTAGACCATGAACTTTTTTTTTCTTCTCCCCTTTCTTCTATACCTAGCATGTAACACTGTGCCAGGAACATGCGTAGACAATTAAATTCTTGTTGACTAACTGACTCTTTTGTAAATTGTAAACTATTAAAAACAAAGTTAGTTTTTAGATTTTAGGAGCTCTTATTACCAACATTTTACTAGTTAGCAAAACTTTTACTACCAAATGTTATTACTTTTTAAAGCCTATAAACATAAAGAGAGAGACAGAGACAGAAAGAGATTGAGAGAGCGGAAGGGAGAGAGAGAGAAAGCCAGACCCTTTTTGCCTGGATTAAGTCCCATTACCCAAATTTAATTCTTTCTTAGCTCCAGGTACCGTCCAAAGATGATCTCTGGGCTAAATCAGTGGAAAGGTCTTCCAAGGTATAATGTTCTTGATAGTGCCCAGTAGAATTTGAATCAGACTGAGCTCACTCATTCTGGCAGTCCTTTAGAAAGAAGCCTAGGATTCTGAGCAATTGGAAGCGAATGATAAAAGCTAGAGAAGGGAAAAAAAAAATTAAAACCCATTCGGAGTTTTCTTGGCAAAGATACTAGAATAATCTGCCATTTCCTTCTCCAGCTCATTTTACAGATGAGGAACTGAGGCAAACAGGGTTAAGTGACTTACCCAGAGTTATGCAGATAGTAAAGGTCTGAGGCCAGATTTGAACTCAAGAAGATGTCTTCCTAACTCCAGGCCTAGCACTCTATCCACTGTGCAAACTAGCTGCCTATAATGATAACTACAGAAGCAATAATAACTTGGTTTCCTTTCTATACCTTTTTACTTTGTGTACATGCTTGGAAAGGAACAAATGGAATTATATTGTCTGCTTTTTTCATAATGGAGTAAAAATGAGATGATTAATAATATCTTATTTCACATTTCAGAACATGGCATTTAAATAATAGAGGTGTTCATCACCAGCTTTAGGTATAATTAGGTCATGCTCCCTGTGTTGGCAGCCAAAGGCCTTGATCTAAGCAGCAAGTGATGAATAAAACTATTTCAGGGTACTAGGAAAATTGTCCCCTTGGAAGACTCCACAGGGAAATTACAGCAGCATGTTGTCATAATATTCTTTCAAAGAGATATTTTAATTGGAGTGGAATGCTAAACTCAGACATTGGAAATGGAACAGCTCATTTGATTATCACATGATTAAGATTTTAAAATCTCAAATACTTGGGTTGTTAAGAAGTTGAGGGGCTGCATTCCAGATCTTCAATATATCTATGGCCTATTCTTGTCTATTTTTTAATCTTTTGACAAATCATCACTAATTAATATTAAATGAAAGTATACTTCTACTAATTTATTTCTCGGGTACAAAAATAGAAATGCTATTAAAACCACAACAAAAATATTTAACCGTGCCTATTCCCATAAAAATATCCCTTTTCATGGGAATTTATTTTTGCATGCGTGCATGCACGTGTGTGGGTATTGGTGTGGGTATGGGTGGTTGGTTTTAACTCTTGGTATAGTCAGATTTTAATATTGCTATAACTATGTAAAAGTATTTTTGAGTCTTTGTGGCTGTTACTTGTTGTTGGTGTTTTTTTTTTGAAATGTAGTTTATGTTACCATAGTTACCAATGAAGCATTATAGTTTCCAAAAAGAAATAATTGTAGAGATTTCTGTAGTAAGCTTATATATAGCCCAGGGTATTAAAGCTGCCTCCCAGTGGAGCAACTATTCCAGGATTCAAGAGTAAAAAGTAAACAGATTTCTCTCTCTTCACCTGGCAAAAGAACCTACATGTCTAACTGTGAACCTTGAAATCTCAAATAAAAATGTCAAATGGGGGAAAATTTAGTTAAAATAACAAATATTTACAATTTTATAATTCACCACCACCACTCATATATTAAAGACAGCTAGATGGCATAGACTTCTGGATGTAATATTGGTAAAACCTGAGTTCAAATTCCTGGTCAGACACTTAGCTACATAATTGTTTGCGTACTGTCTTGTCCATCAGACTGTGAACTCTTTTAAAGTGGGGACTGTTTTTTTTTTAATTTTTCTTTCCTTCATGCTTAGCACTATTTCTAGCACATAGTACATACTTGATAAATATTTAATGACTGATTTGCTTATTAGCTGTGTGACCCTGGGCAAATCAATTAACCTCTATGTAACTCAGTTTCTTCATCTGTAAAATGGATATTATAATAATAGTGCCTAAAGTCAAAGGGTTGTTATGAAGAACAAGAGATGCTCTATTTAAATTATTTTGCAAAACCTCAAAGTACTATGTAAACTGGTGACACTTGTGAAAATAGTAGTAATGGTTATAGTAGTATTGCTATTAGTAACACTGATACTAAAATACTGATACTAAAATACTAAAAACACTAATACTAAAATACTAAAGAAAAATTTTTCTGAGTGATATTTTTATGAAATACCTAGTTGTCAGCAGAACTATAAGCATAACCAATATAATCTAGTCTGGGGAGAAAAGAAATACCCTTCAATATTTTTCATCTGGGCACCTCAAAAACTGTAGCATTAAGAATCTTACAGAGTTCAAGTTACCTTGCTGAAATACACATATACGACTAGAATCAAACAAGATTTCCTTCTTAAATAGAACATTCTGAAATCATTATTGCAAAATAATTTATTCTCTGAGAAGCAAATTTTCTCCCCTTCACTTTCTCTTTCTTCTAATCTCTCCTTTTAGAATAATCTTTCCCTTTCATATATTTGATAGCAACTTATTTGCTTCAAAATATTCAGTAGTTCCTTATTGCCTAGAGAATGAGTATGTGAATTACATAGCATTCAAGGCCCCATATAATCTGGCACTGTATTATGTTTGCAGCCTATTTCTCTCCAGTCAATGCGGACTATTCATTGCCTCTTGGTGGTTTTGTCATAAATACTTGAAAGTCTTTCAGTTCATTAAATATCCATTTTTTTTAAAATTCAGGATTATAGTTGACTTTGTTTGCTCTATGAAATATAGTATTCCAAGACCCTTTCGTCCTTCAACATAGTAATTGCTAGATCTTGTATAATTGTTATTGTAACTCCATGACTTTTTTTTTCTTGTTGCTTCCAATATTTTCTCTTTAACCTGGGAGAGAGCTTTGAAACTCGCCTATGATATTCCTGTAAGCTGTCTTTCCAGGATCTCTTTTAGGGGGTGACCAGTGTATTTTTTTTACTTTTCTGCTTTGCCTTCTTGTTCTAGAATATCAGGGCAATTGTCTTGGATAATTTCTAGTAAGACTGTATCAAGATTCTTTTTTCAATCAGTAGTCTCACTATTCTTGTATTTTTGTCCTCAATCTGTTTTCAAGATCAGTTTTTTTAAGATGCTTCACATTCTTTTCTATTCATTCTTTTCATTTTGTTTTTATTATTTCTTGGTGATTTAGAATGTCATTATCTTCATTTTCCCCAATTCTAATTTTCAAGGAATTATTTTTTTCCTTGAGTTTTTTATTCCCTATTACAAGTGAGTTGATTTTTTTTCATAATTTTCTTTATTTTCTTGGATTGCTCTTATTATTCCCCCTCAATCTCTCTTTTTTGCTTTTTAAAGGTCTTTTAAAAGTGCCTCCAAGAACTCTTTTTGTGCTTGGGATCATCTGACATTTCTTATTGAAAGAGGAGTGACTTTTTTCTGCATTATCTTCTTCTGAATATGAACTCAGATCTTCTATTCTCATAGTACCTGTCTATGATTAGATTATTTCTCTTTTGTTCACTTTTTTCTATTATTTTGTTTTTAGCAGCTATTAGTATCATCAAGTTATAGACCTGAGGTATAGAGAATGATACCCCACTTCTCAGGTCCTTCTTACTGTTATTATCTTAGGTCTGTCCCAGGGTTCAACCCTGAGCTGTCCTCTCCACTCCTAAACTACATCTAGGTCCCTAGCCACACTGTCCCATAAATAATCTTGCTCCCTGTGGTCCTTTGGATGGAAGCAAACTATAGCTGTCCTCTGTGCTCCTGGAACTGAATCCAGGGACTCTGCTCTCCTGCAAATGCCCTCAGTCAGCAGGGTCGCAGCCCCTCTGATACTGCACTCACCAGGTATGTGTTAGCTCCTTCTAGCGAGCAGCTGCAGTCTAAGAGAGAGAAGGGTAGTGAAAAGTCCTTCAGTCTTCTTGGTCTCAGCTTTTAAACCTCTACTCTGTCTCTGATATGACAGTTTCTAAGGCTGAGGCTGCCACTCAACCCAACTGGCCCCAGGGCTTGTTGCCAGTTAATTCTGCAGACTCAATTTGTAAGCTTTTGCACTTCACTCACGCTGAACTTCTGTCCCTGATTTCCAATCTTTCCTGGGGTCTTCTCAAGTTTTCTTAGGAGAATAACTGCTTAGCCCTAACTTTTGTTTATTTTCTCCACTCCACATTCCCTCTGAGGTGATGATCCATCTTTTTTCATGGAGGAAATTTGGAGAGCCAAAAGTTTTTTTTTTACCTACTCCGCCATCTTCTAAGATTCCTGTCCCCTGCCTCTTGGAATAGGAAGAAAATAAGCATTTATTAAATGCCGATTATGAGTCAGAGACTGTGCTAAGATCTTAAAACACACACATACATCCATATCCATATATGTATATATTTCCCCAGTTGAGCAAATTGAGACAGAAAGAAGTTAAATAACTTGCTCAGGGTCACACAGCTAGTAAATATCAAAGGCTGGATTAGAACCAAGGTCTTCTTGCTTCTAGGTCTCACCTCCCTCCCTCTTGAAGAGCTCCCATGCTTCCCTATTTCTGTACTTGTTTTTGCTATTCCCCATGCTTTGAAAAATCCTCCTTTCACAAAGATTTCTCTAATCCTTGTCCTCTCCCTACCCTTAATTATGACACTTTGCCATTGTCATGTGATACTTTTTTGAAACTTTCTAATAATTCACTTCAGATATAGGCTAGCTAGAAGATCCTTAGGTGAGGCCGTAGAGATTGACAATTTCTGTACCTATCCTATCTGTTTACTCTCACAATTTGCCTTGAGTTCATTACTCAGGACTTGACTATTTTCTTAAGAGGGTAATTTAACTCCCCGTTTCTTCATTATACCTCTATTTTGGTGGTGATGGTAGTAGTAGCAGTAGGGTGAATGGAGTATTCAAAGAGGACTAGAACCTCTGGTGTGAGGGCTTGGTGAGCCCTTCTCAGGGCTATTCTCTCACATTTGGTGTCTACCTGTCACCCATCTCTCACCTGTGGCTCCGAGAAGCTGTTTCCTACAAAGCAGCAACACCCTAGTAGACAGTCTAGGCATATGGGCTAAACCAGGTTGAGGGCAAGCAACAGACTTTAAACCTGCTGATAAGTCAGGAATACATCTTCTTCCAGTGGAATGGATGGATGGATGAGAACAATTTGTTCCAATGACCATGAAGGCAGGAGAAGCAGGCATTGGGGAGTGCTTAGAGTTTGGTCAGATACTGATGATACAAAGATCATCCATAGCATTCCAGGCCAGTAATCATCCTGATTATTATTTTTTTTTGCCACTGGACTTTGATACTTGGGAAGAGAAAGTGAGGCTAATGACCTTGTGAAACTCTCCCTCACTTAAATACAATTCAGATGCAAGTTAAGCCATCACTCATTCATGATGTCATTAGTCTTCTTCAAAAGATGAACAACTTCATATCCTTGAAAAACAAATCAATCTTTGTCAAAAAAATACCCAAGATATAACCCAAATCAGGTATAGAACAGATGATTTATTCCCACACAGAAAAAGGGAATGCTAAATTATAAAGAATCATAGGATGATTAGAATTTATCACTAATAGTAAAATTGGTTAGGAAACTAACATTCAGGCCTCCAGGAAAGAAAGTTAGTTTGTTCAGCTGCTTATCAGGCATTATTCTTTTCACTTCCACTGTGCACAATCCAATAAAATACCAAACAGGATCTTCTTTCCAGAACCTCCTTCTCATGACCACCTTTTCCTTGATGCCAGCATCATCAGGTTTTTGCTGCCGCCTATATATATCATTGCTTCAGTACACTGTACTCTCATTTTTGACCTTTTGATTTCTCAAGGTCAGATTAAAGGAATTACAAAAGAAAAGTCAAGAAAACCAAGGGCCTCTAGGATAAGAGCCCAGGTGAGTGAGTTTATACTCTACTATGTGAACTCAACCACTATTCCCCAATCTTGCTTGCTGGATTTCAATGAGCAAGGACCCTGGGCTAACCATTATCCTAGGACAGGGACAGGTCTTTCCTTCTTCCTCCTATGCAAAAAGTCCTATCTTTTCTAATTGAAGTTCTAATTGGCCAGCTGGAAGCTACCCCTTTTACCTGAAGTGGCACGCTGTAACAACAGCTTTTCTAGCTCAGTAACTAATGGGGGGGGAGCTTAAACCAAAGAGGAGTTGTATATAATTCAAAACAAGAAGCAGAGAAATGATAACTAAGCCCACCCAATTATTCCCAATAAGGAGCTATAGAATATTTTTGTATGCTCCTAAGTAGAAGGGTAGTCCATGTACTTTAATGGAATAAAGCGAATGACTGAGGAGGCACTTTAAGTAGCATACTGTATTATAGTTAACTGCATTAGTATTTTAACCTCTTACTATACTGTAAGCTGCACAAGGGTAGGAATTTTATGTTAATTGAACTCTATCTATTCTGACTCCTAGCATGGGACTCTGAATACAATAAGGTACTATGATAAATGTTTATTGAATGAATATGCAAATGACCAATCACGATCTAAATTTAATCATTTTACCAGATTCTTTTTTAGACTTAATTAAAGCATTGGATAGAATATGTTTCTTTACTATAAATCTACATTTAGTGAGCCAGCACTTTTAGTGTCTTAAGAAACACAAACCATAGAAAATTCAGGACAATTTCATTCCAGCATGTTTCTATAATTCCTGTACCCAGAATATAACCATTTGGAATATCACGGACCATAGACATTTAAATGTCACTGTCATAATGTAATGGGAAT